>CAUYSK010072529.1:0-16924 GCA_963575035.1 Avahi laniger | reverse complement strand
TAGAGAAACATAAAACTGAAATTGCATCTAAACCAGTTACACATCTAGACCTGAGATCTGACAGAGATCTCTAGAATCCTGGCCATGCAGTGGTCCACAGCTTGAGAGTTGGCTTCCCTGAAGAGTTGTAGTAGTAGACCTCGTATAAATTGAGCTTACCATGATTGTCTTAAGAGTTTGTATAGAATATAAACTTAGTGGTATTTCTTTTATCTCAGAGACTAAAAGCTATGTTGTTCTGTAAAAAGAATATAGGGTTTGGATGTGTACAGGCATGATCCAAAACCCTGCTCCATCACTTTCCATCTGGGTAAATCTGAGCGACTTAAATGTCACCAAGACTCAGAGTTTTCAATATTAAAATGAAGATAACTACTTTGTAGACAAGTCATAGATCCAGCATACATAAGATTTGTCATAGTTATCACTTATATTTTAATTAAATTCTTAATATAGAGAAAGAACATTGCTTTAGTTGGCGAAGACAAAATTTTCCTCCTGGTTTTGCTGTGACCTGGCCATTTAACCTCAAATGAGTCACTCACTCTCGGTCTCATTATTAGAATAAAGTGGTTTCTTTTTCTGACTATATGGCTGCCATTACTTAATGATTTACTTTTAAGTTGATAGAATTTAGTTTCATAATCGTTTTTTTCTCCACACAAAGATTTTCAGGCCGTGGCTCTCAGACAAATAAATGTTCTATAATATTGGCTGTATTCCTAGTTACTAGCTCTATACAGATTTTTATATGTGAACAGCATAATCTCTCACATCAACTAAGCTGCCAACTGACTAAACTATTTACAGCCTAAGCTATAGTATGAAAAAAACCATTTAATATGAGAATTATTGGATAGAAGAGTAAGATAACCTCTACGTTCATCAGAGTAGGTGCTGCCTGTCCTTTTTTAAAAGATTCTAAAACAACTGACACAAATAAGGCTTATAGAGATGAACCATGACTTAGTTGGATATAATTCAAAACATTCACATGGGAAGATCTTATCAAAAGACTAAGCTGCTATATTATTTGGTAAATTTGAAATCAATAATGTTTTAAGGGAAATATCTGTTGATCAGAATAAATTATACCTTGGTTTATTTTTACCTCCATTTTTGTCAGATGTAAGATCTATGTGAACTACGGTGAAATAACAAGTAGACAGTATCGGCACCAGCTGCTGTTACAGGAATGAATGAGAATGTCGAAAGAGTAGCTTAGGACACTACCTGAGAGAAACGGGTGGAGCAAACAAGTTCTGTCCCTAGACGGCAACATGAATAGGGACATTCAGAAAGGAAATAGCACTAATACTGCTATAGGATGCAAAGCAATAACAGTTGAAGAGGAGAGAGAGCAATGGCACTCATGAAAGTTGAATTTGTCCCAGAGAGGAAGTTAGTTGGAAAACAGGTGGTTTGAGAGGATCTAGGCTCTAGTGCCAGGACTGTCCAACCAATTCTTCCCCCTCAGTTTTGGTTTTGTTTGTGCATCTATGAATTTTCATTCAGTAACATCAATATTTGGTGAAATTTTTAAGTATAATATGTAATCTTGGTCATATTTATTATTTGTATTTTATATGAATCAAATATTATTAATAATTTTATGTGAGAATTTTAGCAAAAAATTAAATTTTCCATAAAATACATATTACAAGGAATGTCGAATAAAAAATATTCTAGGACATGTGACATTTTGAGACTAATGACCTAAAACTTATGTTACCAGGAACCCAATGTTGCTCAGAATTTCTTTAGGATCAAGAGGACCCCCAACTCTGCTTCACCAACAGCAAATGCCTTTCTATTATTTTATATTTTGGAGTTACATAAGAGTTCTATTACTTAAAATGCTTGATCATTACGAAATACATACGCAAGTATTGAAACATCACATTGTACCCCATAAATATATACAATTATTATTTGTCAATTAAAAATAAAATGAAACAAAAAAAATAAAATCAAGCATAATAAGAAAACTAAAAGGTTTTAAAACCACTGATTCCAGGGACCAGATGGTATTAAATAAACTGTGTTTCTTCAGAAAATATTAAAAACTCTCTTGAAATATTATCTTTTCAAATATATTTCTTGCTTATTACTAGAGTTTCAATATCAGAAAACATAAAGAACAAGAAATTTTATTGCTGTTGCTGCAAGAATCACTCAGAGAAAAGAAATACACATTTTTGATGAAAAATAAAGGAAAAAATTTAAAAAGAAGTTGCAATAAATAGACTGAAGTCAGAAAAACAAGTTGTAAATTCCATTTAAAAGAGAAATGTTTAAACAGGTGAACATGTTTGTTCAAAATGCAAAACGTGTACAACAAAAGATTTCCTATTACTCATCAATAAAAATAAAATTACAAGGTCTTGCTATTATCTTAATCGTAATTTTTCATTATGGGAGAATAACTGTCATTGGCATTCTTATGATGAATTTCAATGTATATATAAACAATAAGTTAATCTAATATGCATTACCTTGCAGATCATTCATATAAAGTTAACTGACTATAAGCTTTTAATAATGTCATCTGGCAAATTCTGTCCAAGTTATCATTTAGTGGTCTAATATAGCTACACTTTCAAGAACTTTATTTTAAAGGTGGAAATAAAGCACCAGCACAGGAAATGTTTATTTGCCAAGAACAGACATAAGTCATCTTATGTCCACCACAAGCACACCTTGCTATACTACTCACAAGTTTCACATTCAGCCAAGGTTAAACCACACATTCCCACATCACCTTTGGAGACATTGCAGCAAGGCTTTGTATAAATTTACTTCTATTTTATGAACAGGTAATTTATCATTCCTCTTAGGAAAAAGAAAATGGTTTTCGGAGGTTTGATTATATGCCATGATACATTTTTAACCTTTACTGGCACCTGATCAAGCACGGTACCATTTGCGAAGAAATAAATGTTCTTGCGATTTGCACAGCACAACCGTCATCATTGGGCATTAAATTATCATATCCAATATCCATTGCCACCTATTAAGAAGGAAGCATAAAAACTGAAGATGGTTTATAGCATAAAGAAAGAAAGGAAAAAAGGAAGGAAGGGAGAGAAGTTAGAAAATAGAACCTAAAACGATAGATTAGGAGATTAAAATTACCTGGATCTGGTGGGCTCAATTATGCCTCCCCTCGAATTCATATGTTGACATCCTAAATCTCAATACCTCAGAACATAACTTTTTTTAGAGATGAGATCATTAAGGTGGCCTGAGCCCATATGACTGGTGTTCTTATACGAAGGACATTAGGACACAGACACATGGAGGGAAGACCGTGTGACGCTGAGGGAAAATACAGACATCTGCAAACCAAGAAGAGAGGCCTCAGGAAAAACCAAATCTGCTGACACCTTGATCTCAGATTTCTAGCTTCTAGAATTGTGAGAAAATATGTTTCTTTTGTTTAAACCATGCCCAGTCTGTGGTACTTTGTTATGGCAGTCCTACCAAGCTAGTACACTGGCCAATGGAAAGAATACTGAGTATAAATGTAATAAATGTATTTAATTATGAGAAGGCTTATTAAGTGGAGGATTTTTATCAAATTTATTGGTGGAACATAATTAGATGAAATGGAAAAGGCAAATAGTTGGGTGCTCTAGATATTCCGCTAAGTTGGCTGTTAGCAAAATATAACAGATTAGACTAATATACTTTCATTAATGAAAGTGTTGATATCAACCTCACAGACAAAAAATAAATTACTATCATTCAAAATCAATCAAATAATCCAGTGATATCACTGAACAAATTTATGGACAATTTTTTCACACGATATTGAATACCATCCCTAAAAATATGAAAGCCTAACTTGAGAGAGGCTTTATCCTATGAGAAACTGAATGGGTTCTTCTCAGTTCCTACTTGTACTTTACCTGAAAGCACCTGAAAATCTTTTACACTTTGCCCATTTCTTAAATATATAATGAAACATAACACAGAACTGATGAAATAAGGAAAAGTTTACACAATAGAGAATCAAATCCTTTTATAAGGTTGAATTTGGGGTATTGTCAACATCCAGACCTAACTGAAAATTGCTTTAAGTTCAAGAGAATTTATTGGTTTATATAACCGAAAAGTCTAAGGAAGGGAGAACTTAGGTGCACTTTGATCCTGAGGTTCACCAACTCATCAGATTTCCATCTTGAATTCACAATAATTCTCTCAGCCCTCTTCTCCTTCATGTGCCAAATATGCACTTAGTGGCTTTCTACATAGCAACAAAAGTAGTTGCCACATTTACAGGTTTTACATTCAGATGACATATTGTTCTTATATCCGGGTAACTACTCAAAATGTGGCCCGTGGAACAGCAGTATCAGCATCACCTACGAGTTGGCAAAAAAATTCAAATTCTAGGTAATTTATCAGGTAATTAGAACAAGTAATTTGTCAAATTGTCAGATCTCTGAGTAAGAATTTCTGAGAGGGTGCCTAAGAATCTAAGTTATAACAAATCCTGTAAGTGATTTTTATGAACATTAAATTTGCAGAAACATATTTCTAGGGAAGTAGTTTCAAACCTGCTTGTATAGCGGTATTGCTTTGAGGGAGATTGTAAAATAATATCGTGGCCTGAGTCCAGTCTCATACATTCTGGTTGTATTGGTCTGAGGTGGGAGCCAGGTAGTGTTATTACAGGCAATCCTTGCTTTGCATGGTTTTCATATGTAGATTTCCGTTATCATAACTTAGTTAAATAACACCAGTCCCCCAAACACCACCATTGGAATTTCAGTTGTAATGGTGTATTAACTGTGAGAAATTGTTGGTGCCAAATTCATGGCAGTTCTTCAGTCTACAAATCTCATATAAATAACATATGCCCATTGTGAATCAGTGACCAATCACATCATTTTTTTTAAAGCATTCTGGTGATTGTCACTGCACATCCATTAATCAGTTCACTCTGAGTAACACGTGTCTCTCAGTGATAAACCCATGTGACATATTATAAACATGGGTAATGGAAAAAGGAAATTGGCCAGCAAAGATAAAGGGGCAGCAAAGAAAGGAAAAATGATAATTTGGGGAGTGAAATGAAATTCAAATGTAAATGTAATTTTAAAATAAATGGCTGACCCTGGGAATGTGGACCTGCTGCTGTTTGATAGACTGTAGATATGAAGCAGAGGAGCTTAGCGAAGGTGAGCTTGTCAGCACAGATGAGGAAAGAGGCTGTGAAGAAAAGAATGAAGATGTCTCAGAGGATGTGACATCAGCAAGATATTTCATATGAAAGGAACTCTGAGGTATCTAATGACATTATAGGCACACAGGATAAAATGTTGGAAGCTAAACTTAGAGAGGAGTATGACAATCTGCCAAAGCATAAAAATGATGCTTACTCAGTATCATAAGTTATACAAGAAGGCAAGCATTGTTCAAATTCCTTTTGATAAGTTGTCTACAGGGAAAGAAAATATTCTCAATATTTGTGATATTTTAATGACAGGGTAATAAATGTTAACTTTATTTTTAAAATTTTATAACATTAGAGACAGTAAGGTATTTTTTAATATTTTGATCAAAACATACAAAGGTCAGGGAGCAATTAGCAATTTCCCTAATGATTGATTATTAAAATCACTTTGTAGGCTTTCGGGTTGCATAGTCATTTCTCCAATCCTGCACTGCTGTGCAAAGTAGGAATTGCTAGTATTTATAAACGCCATAGGTATCTCAAAAGTACTGACAGAGTTGAGAACCACTGATTAGAGTAGCAGCTTTCAAAACATGGTCCTGGGAACATTAGCATTAACATTAATAACATAATTTGTTAGAAATGTAATATCTTAGGCTCCACCAAGATGGGGGTGGTACCTAAATTTTGTATTTTTATTTAGCAAGCACTCAGGGTAATTATAATTTTAATGCATGTTAAAGATTGAGAAGCACTGATCTAGAAAAATAGAGAACTTCTCTTCCTAAGACTTCAACAAAGTAGAAAGCAAGTCTTTCTTAGTACTCTGGCAGTCATCTTGTGTGTTCTTAGCTTCAATTGAGACATGTAACAGTAACTGATTCAACTGCTCTGTCTTGTTAAGAAAGTGAGGAGGAAATGTGTACAATTATTATGTGCCAATTATAAATTTAAAAATGAGATTAAAAATCATGTTCTTAAAAAAAAGAAAGAAAGAGGAAAATGGTTGCTAGTAGAAACCCAAAGTCTCTACTATAAACCTCTTTTTTAAAGGAGGCATAAAACATTAAAAGAGAAAGTTTGGATACAAGTTTTAAAATTAAAAGTGAAGAAAAATCTAGGCTTCTAAGCGGTAGTTCAAGTTATTAAAGTTTGATAACTGTCCCATAAAAAAATTTCCTAATTCACTTGAGCTGAAAGGTTTAATGTAGATGGACAAAAATGTCCGTTTCAAACTAATGAAATGTATTATTGAAATTTTTTTATAAACATAAATAAGAAAATGTTTCACTGAGATAAAGACACTAATACACACACACAAAAAAAGTTTGATAGGTTCTTCATATGATTCATATTATATCCACTGGAGACAGTGTATTTATTACCATAGCTTTGACTAGAATTTACAAATAGAATTTCTTTTAAGGACATCAGTCCAGACTTCTCAAGGTTGTTTTTTAAGCCATGATCATAAAACTTGCATAAGGACTTAAGGATTGTATTTGAATATTCAAATAGTCAATTGCTTATGCAAAGTGGGAAATTTTTCTCACACACACCTTGACCCCTTTGGTTTTTATCATCACTTACCCCATCTGGCTTGCTTAGAAATAGCATAGCCATTTCTGAAGTATTTATTGGCCCCCTATATTAAGTTGCTCATGTCAAAGCCAAGAAAAACTAAAGAATGAATAATTGGCAAATTAATGACCATCTTTTTTTATGGGGAAAATTACTTAAAATTATGTTTAAGCTACTTCTAACTTCATCACAGTCACATAAAATTATACCTGATGAGTATTTTTTTTGCTTTGAAGTATGAGTTTTATTATCTCATTTTGTTTCTTGATGGTTATGATGCAAACAAAAAGTTTACTTAAATAACACAGAATACTGCTCATTAGCTTCAGTATTTTAAAACTCTTAAAAATATAAGTATTGGTTCAATTTTAAGCCACAATGAAGTTATTTTTTTATTTGATGAAGAACATATAATATTAATAAATAAAACAAAGTCTCCATCTCCCATTTGACATGGAATAATAGGACAGGACTTCATCCTTTACCCTCATCCTCAAACAACTGAAAGACAGGACAAAAAGTACAAAACAGTGGTTTTCTGATTTGCACACCCATCAGTGCAGAACAGTGTTCTCTGAGAGAAGGAAAATAAAGAGCCCTGTGATTTCCCAGTGACAAAGATTTCCTCCTTGACCAAACTCTAGTCAACTCCTCTGAACTCTTTTCTCAACTAGGCCCTGATTTATGGCCTTCCACTTTTGTTCACTGTCCAATTTTAACAAGAATCTTGCTAAGATAGGTTAGCCAAAATTCTTCATCCTCAATACATATCTGATCAGATTCCTCTTCCTCCACCATCCCCCAGATGTTGTCTGATAACCCTGGCCTGCCTTCAACAAGAGTCCTGTTAGGTTAGTTGAACCAGAATCCCCCAACCCCGATGTTTCTTCTTAACATTTTTCATCCACTGACTCCTACTTTGCTCTTTGGTTATAAATTCCCACTTTTTCTCACTATATTCAGAGTTGAGAATGTGAAAGTTGTCAGAATCAAAATGGAATCACTAATGTTAAGAAAATCCTGAAAAATGGATCCAGTAGGGCCAGGAAGAAAGGGTTCTTACACTCGCATACCTGATAAAAAAAGACTCTACAAAGTATACCTTGTATACCTGATAAAAAAGATTCCACAGTCTTGCACATCATAACCTTACACAAAAAAGTACTTCTGCAAGGACATCTGCCCGGAAACTAACTGTCCATCCTCATACTGATTTCACCCTTATTGTCGATCTTTATAGCAAAGCATAATTATTTCAAATTAATTATTAATATGTAATCTTCTTCATTTTTTCCTTTCAAAACCTTTGTCTTCCTTTATCTCCCTAAATATATACATAGTTTCCTATGGAATATGAATCCCATGGCAAAGCTTTATTCCCAAACAAATATCTTTTCTTTTAGAGAATTTCTCTCCGTTTGTTATTTAGGTTGACAAGAACAATCTCTGTCTCCTACTAAAAAATCCCATTGTGATAGTCCCCATACGTGTGGTGATAGCTCCCTGAATAAATCCGCCTTACCATTCTTTAATAAGTATCATGAATAATATTTTCTTTAACACCATCTTACTTCTTGAAGAGAGTGTCCAGCTAGAACATGGGTACTAGACTCAGTGGAGCCCAGCAGTCTCGTAATTTGAGTATTTGAAGCTGGGCGTGCAGAAAGCCCCAGGTGGCTAAAATTCCCAGAGGGGAGAGAGAAAGAATTCTGGAGAACTGCAGCTGGAGGGGTGGGGGTAGACTGTTTGGCTAGCTACTGATTAATCAGCACAAGTATGTGAGGAAACTACCTAAGCTTGGGGAAAAAAACACCTGAAAGCTGTCCTTGTAAGAATAGCTCGTGTTCTTACAAGAATGGAAACCCTCACAAATCGAGGAGCATCAGTTACAGTGCTCTGAAAGATATTGCCTCGCTATTGGAGGAAAATTAGCCCTATCTGAAAGATGTTCTGGTCCCTTCTGAGAAAGCTTTAAAGACTAAATTTGATCTATCTATTCCCATGCAACATTAACTGCATCTCAGAACGAAGCTCAAGAATATTTACAGGAATTCAAAAATATCTAGCAAATAACACTATGAAATTCACAAGTTCTGTCATCCAATAAAAAGTTACCAAGCATATAAAGAAGCAAGAAAATTATTTCTCCATAATAAAGAAAAAACACCAACAAATAGAAATAAATACTGAAACATAGCTCATAGAATCACTAGTCAAGGACACGGAAAGATTTATCATAATTATGTTCTATATGTTCCAAAATGTAACAGAAGACTGAAAATATTAAGAGATATATAAGATATACAAAAAGACTCAAATTGAATTCTTGAGATGAAAAATGCAAGAAATCCTGTTAAAAAATATGCAGGATGTTAACAGCACATTAAACACAGAAGAAAACAATATTAATTTACCTAAAGACAAAGCAATAGAGACTAGCCAAAGAAACACACAGAGAAAAAACCTGAATAAATAATTAAGAGAGCATCAGTGAACTGTGCAACATATATATTGGAGTGGGGAAGGAGAAAATATTTGAAGAAATAGTGGCCAATTTTTTTCAAATTTGATAAATACTATAAACCACAAATCCAAGAAGTTCAACAAAACCCAAGCACAAGAAACATAAAGAAAACCACACAAAGACATCTCATAATAAAATTACTTAAAAACAATTAGGAAGAGAAAAATCTTAAAAGTATCCAGAGAAAGGACAAATATTATATATAGAAGAATAAGGATTCCAAATACAGCAGACTTCTCACCATAAAACTCTACAGCCCTTTATTACAATAAATCTTAAAGGGAGTCTTTTAACCAGAAAGGAAAATGATGCCAGATGAAAATCAACATCTAAATGAAGACATAAAGAAAACCAGAAATGATAAAAATATGAGTAAAAGATTTTTTCTTGTTTTTGATATCCCCTTAAAATATAAATGACCGTTTAAGGTAAACGTCACATTATGGTGTTTGTGACAAATGTATAAGTAAAATAGATAACAAATTAGTACAAAAGCAAACAGAGGAAAAATGGAAGTATATTGTTGTAAGAGTTTATATCTTGAGGGTTTCCTGGGATACTTTAGAGTAAAACAGGATAAATTAAACATGTATACTATAAACTCTAATGTAATCACTAAAAAATACAAGAATGGCTAAAAGCCAATAAATATAGGCTACTACTTTAAAATAAAACAGAAGAGGAAAGAATTTTTAAAAAGATGAAACAAATATAAATATAAAACAAATACTAAGATAGTAACTTTAAACACTAGATTAATAATAAAATGTATTTTAAATGATCTAAGTAGTCTAATATTTTTAAAAGGTTATAGATTGTATAAGAACATTATAGTAGACATAAATAGATTAAAGGAAAAACGATGGATTAAAAAATATATCATACTAATGATAATCAAAAGAAAACTGGAGTGGCTATATATTAACAACTAGTTATACTAGTATTAATACTAGTATATGATGCCTATATTAACATCAGACAAAGCCGCTTTTAGTGCAACAAATATTATCAGGGTTAAGGAAGTCATTACATAATAATAAAGTATTCAATTTATCAGGAAGACATAAAAATTTTAAACAATTGTAAACCTAATAATAGAGCTTCAAAATATGGGAAGGAAAAACTAATAAAACAGCAAGAAGAAGTATACAAATCCACAAATTCAATCTAAGATTTCAACATCTCTCTGGCTCAATAACTGATAGAACAGGTAAAGAGAATATCAGAAAGGATAGGAAATTTAAACACCACAACCAAATGACCTAACTGACATTTATAAAACACTTCACAGAACGCTGGAAGAATACATATTGTTTTCAAATGCCCATGGCACATTTACCAAGATCCACCATATTCTGGGATATAAAACAGGCCCTAATATATTTAACATGATTAAATTCATGCAAATTATTTTCTTTTACCACAATGGAATTTAATTAGAAAGAAATCAATAAGAGAGAGATATTTGGAAAATTCCAAGTATTTGGAAACAAAGTACCAATGTGAGAGGAAAATTTTAAAAAGTATTAGAAACTATATTGAACAGATTGAAACACACCATAGCAAATTTGGTGTGATGCAGCTGAAATGGTATTTAGAGAAAACCTGTTAGTATGGCCAGTGTATTTTAAATAGCAAAAATGTCTCGATTCAAAACACTCCACCTCCATCTTAGGGAAATATAAAAAAAAAAGAGAATCAAAGCCAAAGGAAGCAAAAATGAGGCAGATATCAATTAACCAAAAAGCAGGAGAACAATATAATAAATTAATAACATAAACAGCTGTATTTCCAATAAAATCAATAGAAATGATAGCCTCTATCCTAAAGAGGCTCAAGAAAAAGAGAAAAACAAATTATCAATATCAGAAATAACAGCAGTAATGTAACTACAGAGTCTATAGATACTAAAAGGATAATAAAGGCATATTAATAACTATGATAATAAATTCAGCAACTTAGATGAAATAGATAATCTTCTTGAAAGAGCCAAATTAAATACATTTAATCCCCCAAAATAAATATGAGTAATTCTATATCTATTAAAAGAAGCCAATTTGAAGTTGACAAAAAAAAAAAAAAAAACCTTCAGGACCAGATAGCTCTAAAAATTTACCAAATATTTACAGAAAAAATAATAATACTTCACAAAGTCTTCCAGAAAAATCAAAGAAAACAGTATACTTTCTAGCTCATTTTATGAGCCAGTATTAAACTAATATCAAAACCGCACAAAGACATTTAAAAAAGAAAAGAAAACTGCAGACCAATATTCCTTATAAGCATATATAAAATACAATTTTAGCAAAAGTTCATTAAATCAATCCAACAATTTATAGAAAAGGTAATAAATATGTCATGACCCAGTGAGGAATTACCCAAGCAATGCAAGATTGGTTTCACACTTGAAAACCAGTCAATGTAACTGACACCATATCAACAGACGAAACAACAACAAAAAATCATCATTTCAATAAAGGCAGAAGAAGCATTTGACAAATTTTGACATTCATTCTTGATAAATACTGTCAGCAAACTAGAATAGAATAGAATGTCCTCAATGTCATAAATGGCATCTTGAAAATCCAACATTAAACATTCTGTTTAATGATGAAGACTGAATACTTTCTCCCTAACAGGATCAAATGAAGGATGTCTGCTCTCAGTGCTTTTGTTCTACACTATACAGGACGTGCTAGTCACACAATAAAGAAAAATGTAATAGAAAATAATAAAATGAGTTCAGATCAGAAAGAAAAACTAAAACTGCCTTTATTCACAGATACATGATCATTAGTTTAAAAAATAAACCATGGAATCTGCAAAAAGACCCTAGAATTAATGAGTTTAGCAAAGTGGCAATATACAACTTAATATCAAAAATTAATTGTATTTAGATATAATAATAATGATTACAATTGGATATTGAAATTTAAAACCAATGGCATTAACAATATCATTTAAGTATATAAAATGTATAGATATATATTTGAAATATATGCAAGCTTTGTAAACTGATAACTACAAAACCGGTTCCAAGAGAAATTACAGAAGACTTAAATAAATGTAGAGATATGCCACGTTCATCATATAAACTACCCTCAGATTGATCTATAGATTTAACACAATGCCTGTTAAACTCCCAGCAGATTAATTTACACAATTTCTTTCTAAGATTTATATGGACACACAAAGGACCCATAATAGTCAAGCAGCTTTGAAAAAGAGTAACAATATTGAAGAATTTACCCTACCTTATTTTGATGATTATTATAAACTAATTTAATCAAGACATTGTAGCATTGCTACAAAGGTACCTGATAATATTAATACAATAGAAAAAAGAGTCCAGAAATAGACCCACACATGTATGGACAAATGGTTTTCAATTGTGACATAACAATTGAATAACCATTTGAAAAAAAAATGCAAAACATGATCATTACCTTACACCATATGAAAACATTAACTCGAAATGTATCTAATATTAAATGTAAAACCCAGAGCTATAAGACTTCTCAAAAAAAAAAAATAGGAAAAATACTTAGTACCCTTTAGTTTGCCAAAGATTTTTAACTACAAACATAAATAACATATTTTCTAAAAGAAAAAAATTGATAAATTAGACTTAATTCAAATTTAAGAACTTCTGCTCTTTGAAAGACACTTACCTAAAAGAATGAAAATACAAGACTTTGAACTTACCAAATTGTGCACTGTAAATCTATACAGTATATTGCTTGTCAATTCTACCTTGATAAGTGTGTTTTCCTAAAAAAATAAGTCTTGAAAACACGTTTAGTGATCATATTATCTGACATGAGATTTGTATCTAGAATATATAGCTTGAATAATAAGATAAACAACACCCCACCCACACAAAAAATGGTTAAAAGGTTTGAACATCAAAGAAGATCTATGGATAGCAAATAAGCATATGAAAACGTGTTTGACATTATTAGTCATTAGGGAAATGAAAATTAAATCTACAAACTCTCATATTGAGAAAGTCAATCATATCAAATATTGGTGAGGAACTGGAACTCACATGGACTGCAAATGAGAATGTGAAATGATTTATCTACTTTAGAAAAATGTTTGACATATTCTTAAAAAGTTAATTGTATACCTGACATACGACTCATACATTCCACTACTAGTTATTACTCAATAGAGATAAAAGCATATGTCCACTCAAAGACTTGTACCTGAATAGTCATAGCAGCTTTATTTGTAATAGTCAAAAACTAAAAACAACCCAAATATCTATGAACATATGAATAGAGAAACAAACTGAGGTGTAAATTGGAATATCACTTAGCAATAAAAAGTAACAAATTATTAATACACCCAACAACATAAATAAATCTCAAAATAATTATGCCAAGTCAAAGAAGACAAGAAAAATAGTATATATTATTCATTTATTTTAATCCTATGAATGCAAACTAATGTAGAGTGACAAAGCAGATGGTGCTTGCTTGGGGATGGAGATGATTGCAGCTAGAGGCATGAGGAAAGATTGCAGAGGGGCACCAGGAAACTTCGAGAGTGGAAATGTTTATTGTCTTTTTTTTTAATTTCAGAATATTATGGGGGTACAATTTGGTTACCTTTAATGCCTTTGCCTCACCCAAGACAGAGCTACAAGTGTTTCCTTCCTTTATACAGTGTGCTCTTAACCCATTAGTTGTGAGTATACTCACCCCCACCACCCCCCTCCCACCTGACCGGCATCGGATGAATATTACTTCCATGTGAGCACCTTAGTGTTGATCAGTTAGTACCAATTTGGTGGCAAGTAGATGTGGTGCTTGTTTGTCCATTCTTGTGATACTTCACTTAGTAGAATGGGCTCCACCTCTATCCAGGATAATATGAGGTGATAGATCACCATTGTTTTTTGTGGCTGAGTAGAACTCCATGGCATGCATACATATACCACATTTTATTAACTCACTCATGTATTGATGAGCCCTGGGTTGTTTCCACATCTTTGCAATTGTGAATTGTGCTGCCATAAACATTCGAGTGCAGATGTCTTTATTACAGAATGTCTTTTTTTCCTTTGGGTAGATGCCTAGTAGTGGGATTGCTGGATCAAATGGTATTTCTATTTTCAGTTCTTTGAGATATCTCCAAATTATTTTCCACAAGAATTATACTAATTTGCAATCCCACCAGCAGTGTAAGAGTGTTCCTATCTCTCCATATCCACGTCAGCATTTGTTGGAAATGTGTATTATCTTGATTGTGGTGATAGTCTCATAGGTGTACAGACATATGTTACTTATCAAATTGTTCATTTAATATGCAGTTTGTTGTATGGCAATTTTAACTCAATTGTGTTAATAACTAGATAGACACATAAAGAGATCACAAAATTAATTTTGTCTCATAAACTTACATTAATGTCTAAGCAATATTTTTTAAATTATACAGATTCACATTTTTTGTTATTATTTGCTGTATTTTGTCAACTATCACTGAATTTACTTGTTAAGCCTAATTTTTGTGAACATTATTTACTGTAAAGTCTTAAGTTTTGTGATTTTTGTCATAAGCTGTTAGTAAACTATTAATGTATAAAATAACATTAATATACAAAAATAATTTTCTAATGTTATAATGATAATATTAGTTTACTTCTTGAATTCTTTGACTTATTTGAAATAATTAGAGAGTTAAACATATGTTCTGATACAAAAAGTTAACATTTTAATAAACATCAACCTTCACACATTTTTACAAATATATAAAGAAAATTGGTAATTATGTATTTAGGTAAGGATTAGTTAAATAAGATGGTATTAGATACCTAAATGATTCACTGATAGCTAAAATATTAATCAATATATACTTAGTATATTTTATATATTAGCATAAAATTATTCAATATTTCTTTTTAAAACATTATCCAATAGGCATGGAATATATTGATTCTATTGTCTTTCATATAGACAAGTGACTGAATTTCAAAAAATAAATATAAAAGTCCCAAAATTCAATCTTTTCTAAGATAAGGAGAAGAAATGTAAAGAAGAAAAGGAAGGAAACTAACCAGTATTGAGTACTCTTTATCCAGCAGGGATCACAATAGGTTCTTTACACACGATGCTTCATTTGATCAATACAATAAATCCAGAACTGAATCAACAGTTCATAACTCAATAACAAAATTTTAGTCTGCAACATTGGTTATGTTCCAAGATGCAATGACAAAGGGTTACTATTGTTTCTTTCTGCTATACTTCCAATGTCTAGCATAGTGCCAGATGTGTAGAGATGCTCAATAACTTTTTCTTAAATGAATGCATGAATTGTCTATATTTCCTGAGATTTGTATTTCCCAGGAAGAATAATAGAGTGAGAGACAGATAATTTATATCAACAGAGTACTACATTTAAGGGGAGAGAAAAGTCTAAGTGGATGGCTATCTGGCCGCAGAAACAAAGATTCCTAAAATCAGAACTGTGGAAAGAGCTCCATGTTCTAGGTTCTAGTTCTCAAATTTGAAAAGAAATTTGATTTTGTCAGGAAACTCAGAATATATCAGGCTTGGTGATAACCTCACATTAATCAAGCTCATAAAGGATTAATTTATGGAACAGATTGCTAATATATTAATTCAAATGAAATAGAACTTCCAAAGGTCAAAAATACTCTTGTCATCTGGTCAGTACATCCTCATATCAGAAATAAAGTCTTTATGGGAAGCAGATACCATCAGATTACTGCTTGGTGAGCAAGGGCGATTACGAACATGATCATAATGGTTTGTGTCACCAGGTTGTGAGAGTCTGAAGCAGCCATTAGAGATATGCATACCACTGTCCTTAGACTTAGACTGTCCTTCAGATTGTCCTGAAATTACTCTTATTATTCTTTCTTTTTTATTATCCTTTTGCTGGACTGCCTACAGAACTTCTGCCTTTACTTACCATATTCTTATTTCTCTTTCAAAATGCTAAAATAACATGGATAAGATTATGTTTTCTTTGTACATCGAATTGTATTTGACTAATGCCTCTAAAGTTTCTACCAAGTTCACTAAATTTCAGCAATGCCTTTCTTGTTCTGATTTCATTTAGGAAAGTAATTTCTCATGGTTGTGAATTATATCTTGGTGTGGGGTTGTTGGTTGTGTTTGCAGATAGCTGATTTCATATGTTATAGGTTTAACTCCAATTATCTTAAATTATCATGAAATTATAAGGTGCAATTTACTATGAACCTGTGTGCGTGTGGTACATATTTTTAACAAAGCACAATGATTTGAAAAGTACAGAAATCAAAATGGGGAAAATTGAGCAAAATAATTCATAGGCTGAGCCATATTTTTGAAGAAGTATGATATATATATATATATATACTTGGCACACAATTTTAAATACTTCTACTAAACACTTTGATAGTATGAAGGCACAGCAATTTTTATGCAAAAAATAACCAAAAATTACTAAAGCTATTTATTTATTTTTTTTTTAATTTTTTTTATTTATTTCAGCATATTATGGGGGTACAGATGTTTCTGTTACATATGTTGCCCTTGCCCCCACCTCCCTCCCTAAGTCCGAGTTTCAATTATGTCCATCATTTGGGTGGTGCACATTACACTCTTTGTGCATGCATATAC
>CAUYSK010072527.1:0-13528 GCA_963575035.1 Avahi laniger | reverse complement strand
CAGCCTTAAGGACTTAGTTCAAGTGCGACTTCATAGTTCATTTCTTCTTGAATCATAATCATTTGTGTAAATATATTATTGATTATACTTGAATGTAAGGAATGGTACCTTATTCACGGGGTAGGCTCTCGGACACCCTGCACCACTTCCCCAAATATGCTTGTTGAATTGAATGGAATGTACCACCCCCTGGTGGCTGAACAGGAAAACAACTTCAGACTTGGCAAACAGTGTCCCCTGCCTCCCGATACCCTTGTTCCTCAAACTACAGTGGATTTTGGAGGGCTCAGTTCAGTTCAAGGAAATTGAGGAGTGACATTCTAAAATTGGAATGCGGTGATGGTTGTACACCAAAATCAAGAGTGGCTCAGGCCCTCAGTGGAGATTACAATCTCAGAAATCACCTTTGTCTCTCTTTTTTCCATTTTTGCCTCCTTCTCTTCTTTCTCTCATTTTCCTCTTTGCTCACTTGTGAACTGTTTTTTTCTTTGTGTCCACCAATTTTTATTTTTTCACTTCGCGTTCTCATCTTTTCACTACTCAGTTCTTTGGTTCAGTTATTTCCAATGTGATCATACAGGAAACACTATGTGCGTGCGTGCGTGCAAGTGTGTGTGTGAGAGATGGATACAGCGGACCAGACTCTAAATTCAGCCACTGTTGAAATTTAGAGTCTGATGAAAGTTCCAGGGATGAAAATGTTCTCCTTAATGATAGTATCTTGCATTTTTATTGTAAACTTTTTTTTTCCAATGTGGGTTCCCATCTATTCTTTGGTTTCTCATCTATTTTAATATCTGCAAGGTGTCTTAAGGCAAACATACAGGTATTAGAATCATCTCCATTCAATCAAAAGCAGACTGAAGCGGGAGAGTAAACACGTGTCTGAGATCACAGACATTCCATCTGCTCTGTGTTCCCACTGTTCCTCTTTTACTGCACCAATCCTTGTAGGAAGAGGATTTCTTAAGTGTGGGGATCAAACTTTTTTACCATAATAGTTTATTTTAACAATCACGCTTATCTTTTAAGAGTCCGTAATCATTTCATAATTTTGAAATTTTATTTCTTTAAGTTCAGTGACACAATAAATATGATTACTCAAAATTCACCTGGGATTATAGAAATTTAGAGCCAAAAGAATTATAAGTGATCTATTCCAAATTCTTTTTTTTGAGTCAGGGGCTTGCTCTGTCACCCAGGGTGGAGTGCAGTGGTATGATCAAAGGTCACTGTAACCTCCAACTCCTGGGCTCAAGTGATCCTCCTCCCTCAGCCTCCTGAGTAGCTGGGACTACAGACACATGTCACCACACCTAATTTTTAAATTTTTTGTAGAGATGGGATCTTACTATGTTGCTCAGGCTGGTCTCAAACTCCTGGTCTCAAGTGATCCTCCTGCCTTGGCCTCCCAAAATGCTGGGATTATAGGTGTGAGTCACTGTACCTGGCCATCAAATTCTCTATTTAGGCAAATGACAAAACTGACTCAGAGAAGTGAAATGACTTACTTGATGTCACACAGCTTGTTGGTAACATAACCAAGAATAAAACCCTGTTTCTCAGGTTCCAGTTTAGTGCACTTTCCAGGGCTCTGTTCAGTCTACTAAGCACAGTATGGGAGCAGGAAGGTAGAGCTGTTCAGAACCAGGATCTTGGACTCAAACAGACCTGAGTTTGAATTTTAGCTTGCTGCTTGCTAGATCGCATTAGGTATGTTATTTAAGTATCAGTTTCATTACCTATAAAACAGTGACAAAATCTTGCACTGAATTTACAAGATTGTTATGAAAATTAAAAATATAAATGAATTAATATAGTAAAAATGAGCAACTTGATAAAAGGTACTCAGATTTTGAGACTAGTATAGCTAAGAAAGTAGTCTTTGGAGTCAATAGTTGTTGTCTCTAGTTCTTGGACCTTTGGAAAGCTATTTAACTTCTTGCAGTGTTAGCTTCTTCATCTGTAAAATGGGAATAATAATGCTGTTCGCCTCTTAGGGATTCTGGAGGCTCAAATGAAATAATTCATGGAAATTTCATAGGTGTGTGGCTCACAGTCTAAGCTCAATAAAGGGATGCTGTGATCAGCCTTTTTGCCAGGCTGATACCTTGATGAACAAAACTTTGAACTAAAGAAAATATTTTGTTATAAAATATTATTTCTTTCCAAAGTAATGAAGTTTTCAAGGAAATCAGGAGTAAGGACTTTTCATTACCAAATGAGGATAATAGCCACCATGAATGTATGTCATGTGGGTGCTAGGTCTTTACATACAGTTTCTCATTTAGTTCAACTCTCTCAATAACCCATGAGTTAGGTATCAGAATACTAAGACACAGACAAAGTACCTGGTCCAGGATTACCCTGATAGTAAAAAGTTTAAGGCTCGTTCGGGTCACTCCAAACTCTGCACCATTCCAATGTGCCAGTTTAATTCTACCTCCCAAGCTGAACTGTTGAGGGAACTAAAACTTGAAACTATCAAAAATTGTACTGGAGTTTGACAACCTATTCTAATTACCAAAATCAGCAAGAGTGAATGTTGATATGATGCCAGGAAATGTTTATTCCATGAAATCTTTTTTTTTTTTTTTTGAGACAGAGTATCACTCTGTCGCCCAGGCTAGAGTGCCATAGCATCAGCCTAGCTCGCAGCAACCTCAAAACTCCTGGCTTCAGGTGATCCTCCTACCTCAGCCTCCTGAGTAGGTGGGACTACAGGCATGTGCCACCATGCCCAGCTAATTTTTTCTATTTTTAGTAGAGACTGGGTCTCACTTTTTCTCAGGCTGGTCTTGAACTCTTGATCTCAAGCGATCCTTCCGCCTTGGCCCCCCAGAATGCTAGGATTATAGGCAGGAGCCACCAAGCCGGACCCCTTCTAATGATTTTATAAGTACTCAACTTCACCTGTAATCCTAGCACTCTGGGAGGCTGAGGCAGGTGGATCGTTTGAGTTCAGGAGTTTGAGACCAGCCTGAGCAAGAGTGAGACCCTGTCTCTACTAAAAAAAAATAGAAAGAAATTAGCTGGACGACTAAAAATATATAGAAAAATTAGCCACACATGGTGGTGCATGCCTGTAGTCCCAGCTACTTGGGAGGCTGAGGCAGGAGGATCGCTTGAGGCCAGGAGTTTGAGGTTGCCGTGAGCTAGGCTGATGCCACGGCACTCTAGCCCGGGCAACAGAGAGAGACTCTGTCTCAAAGAAAAAAAAAAAAAAAGCACTCAACTTCCTGTATTATATTCCTTTCTGTTCAAAAGAATTAACATGATTTCTGTTCCTACAATTAAACTCTGACTAATTTAAGGCCTACTTCCCTTTATAAATACAGATATAAAAATTCTAAATTAAATAGTAATTAACTAAATCCAATAGTATGCATGTATGTACATACAATATAGTACAGTTGACCCTTGAACAACACAGGTTTGAACGACAAGAGTCCACTTACATACGATTTTCTTCTCCCTCTGCCACCCCTGAGACAGGAAGACCAACCCCTCCTCTTCCTCCTCCTCACTGTACGCAACATGAAGACAACAAAGATGAAGACCTTTATGATGATCCACTTCCAGTGAATGAATAGTAAATATATTTCCCCTTCCTTATGACACTCTTAATAACATTTCTTTTCTGTAGCTTACATTACTATAAGAATATATACTATAATACATATGACATACAAAATAGGTGTTAATCAACTGTTTATGTTATCAGTAAGGCTTGGGGTCAACAGTAGGCTATAAATAGTTAGGTTTTTTGAGGAGTCAAAAGTGATATGCAGATTTTCATCTGTGCAGAGGGTCAGTGTCCCTAACCCCGGTGTTGTTAAAGTCAACTGTGTGTATACACACACACACACACACACACACACACACACACACACATAATGATGTGTATATTTATATATACAGTCAGATAGGCTTGATCATGAAGGCCTGAAAGACATCATGGAGACATCCTGAGGGAGGTATGCCCAGTGTTTTTAGTTCCAGATCCAGACTGGCTCTATTGTTTAACATTCCTGGCACATGGCCTTGCCAAACTTCAACAAAGTCTGGGAAGTGTGTCAAGCTATAACTTTGTTGGAGAAAAATAAAATTGGTTAGCTGGATGTGGTGACATGTACCTGTAGTTCCCAACTACTCAGAAGGCTGAGGCAGGAGGATTGCTCGAGCCCCGGAGTTTGAGGTTGCAGTGAGCTATGATGATGCCACTGCAATCTAGCCTGGGTGACAGAACGAGACCCTGTCTCTGAAAAAAGAAAAAAAAAGTGGGTCCTGACCTCACTACATTTATGAAGATGAATTTCAGATGGACTAAGTTCCCACAGGAAGATAAAACTATAAAGTTAAAAAAAAGAAAATGTAGGAAGAGTATCTTTTTGGGGGTAGAGGGAGAGGTGAAGTTGAAGGATTTCTTTAAAAAGACCGAGGAAACACAAACCATAATGTAAAAAATTTAATGGATTATATTACATCACAATTAAGAATTTATTTTAAATATAATATAATAGGCAGAGATGATAACTGACTCATACATGGGGTGATTTTTACATCCTCAAAAAGTGACACAGAAATAATGTCATTAAATAGATTATAAAGTAAATCTAATAAAAAGGCATTAAGTGTATTCATAGAGAATATCTAAACAGCTAACATTTCTCAACGTCATTAGATATCAGAGAGGTGCAAAATAAAACAAGATACTGCCTAACAGCCATTAGATCAGAAAACACTGGAGTAGTGAGTCAGATGGTACCGAGTATCTGGAGAGCAGTAGGCCAGTCCTCAGTGATGTCACTCCTGGCTAAATGCTCCAGAGGAACTTGCCCACAGCCTGTAGGGGACAGGTCCGTGGATGTTCATCTCAGCACTCATGTGGTGGAGGGACAGTTGGGGGCGTCCAGGCGTTTATCGCTATGGACCAGCCGCAAGCATGGAGTACCTGCCAGCAATTAGGTGCTGTGAACTAGACATGCATGTACATCACAGGTGGATCTTAAAACTAGAGTTGAGTGAAAGAAATAAGAAGCAGACTAAGATCTTCTCATTCCACTTGAGGGTTAGATTTAAAAAAAGATCTATGGACCGGACGCGGTGGCTCACGCCTGTAATCCTAGCACTCTGGGAGGCCGAGGCGGGTGGACTGTGTGAGCTCAGGAGTTTGAGACCAGCCTGAGCAAGAGCAAGACTCCGTCTCTACTAAAAATACAAAGAAATTAATTGGACAACTGAAAATATATAGAAAAAACTAGCCGGGCATGGTGGCACATGCCTGTAGTCCCAGCTACTTGGGAGGCTGAGGCAGGAGGATCACTTGAGCCCAGGAGTTTGAGGTTGCTGTGAGCTAGGCTGATGCCACGGCACTCACTCTAGCCCGGGCAACACAGTGAGACTCTGTCTCAAAAAAAAAAGATCTATGGCATGATACAACTTTTGCATGTTTTTGCAAGGATCCCAACATATCCAAGGGTACTTATCAAGTCCATCAAAGTGGGTACCTATAAGGAGAGATAAGAGTGGGAATTGAATGGGAAAAATAAAACAAACTGATCGTGATGGTAAATGTCATGAAAGAAGGTGTATAATCAACTCAGTTTCTGCACCTGTAGAAATTCTAGCTACCATTTCTCTTGGGCTGCAACGTGGCCTGCACAGTGCAGGGGCTCAGTACGCGCGCTCAAGTGTCTGTGCTCTGCAAGGCTGCGAGGCCGTGGGGCAGCACCCATGCTTGCTTCTTCATTGTTCTCCTGGTGCCGGACGGAGCAGGTGCTCAATAGTTGTGTTGAATGAAAAGTGCAGAACATTTTTGGAAACCAATTTACACATTCCTCCAAAGCTCAGAAAAACGTGGAAGAACCGAGGAATGTGGCGCCTAGAAACAAGATTTTCTAGTTCTCCTACTGCATATTTTCAAGGCTCAAAACTGACAGGCAAGTACTGTCTTTCGTTCCTGTTTTCTGTCTCTTACTGGCTCCTCGTCTTCTCCTCTCTGTTCCCAATGTTCACCAGTTGTCCTCTCTACCTGGGCAAGACAGTGAGGTGACAACAGAATTCATATGCAATCCTTGCTGGTCTTGTAAGTGAGGGGGCAGGGGTCAGCCTACCATGGCAATAATCCAGCAAAAGCGGGCCGGTTCGATGTGCTGCTCCGTGCGTGGGGCCCGCCGGGGGCGACGGTGCCCTCAGGACAAAGTCTCCACCTGACAGTCAAGTCCCTCCTGCCCTGCTCAGGGCGCCAGATGTGGCTCTTTACACTTTAAGTTACATGATCTGCTTCTCTAGTAAGGGGTGTAACTGTGGGCACTCCTTTTAATTTTTTAAATTCAATAAGAAATGATTTAAAATAATATCATTAGAGTTAAAACAAAGCAAGTAAATAACTTAATATGCTTTCAAGCACCTGTCTCCAGAGGCGGCGGTTTGTTGAAGACACCAGGTCCGCAGCACTAGAGTCTGCTGTTCCCTGCAGTGCTACAAGTGACAACTCCTTTGATCTCACTTTCCCAAACTCAGCTGTTGCTTTGCAGAGAACAACTTCTGTGCGAGGGTGAACAGGTCAGAAAGAGCTCTTAGCATTAACCCCTGTGCTAAAACTTTCCCCTTTGTCCCTCCGGATCCACTGTTCTCCCTTCTCCACGTGCTCTGTGCCCTGGAGGCTGACCTCCGTGCCCCCTGCTCCCTATCAGGTTGGGCCAGTGAAGAGACAAGCGGGAGGATTATCCTGTTTCACTGCGGTCTCTTCATTCCCAGAACCTGGAATGATACAACCCACTGTCGAATCCGGTTCTCCCTTTGGAGAGCACCCTGTTTCTTCACGGCAATGCTGTTTCTGGGGTCTCACTGTCCTTTTGTGAAACTCAGCATGGGTTGAAGGCCAGCCTGGTTCCCTGAATGTTCTCAGGGAATAGGATGGGATGTTCGGGGCACGGTGTACAAAACGGCTCCACGTCCCCTGCAGGGATCAGCTTTGCAAAACAGGTGCCTTAGGAAACGGCAGCCTGAGTTGAGCTCTACCTTGGCGCTCTCCCTCTGGAGGCCACTTGCTTTTCATTTGTGCACACACTAGGAAGGCCACTCTAATACCTCTCCTCCGAACAGAAAACACACACTCCAAGGTGACCTGCGCTTCTAACCTTAGCCAGAGGAGAGTCTGGCATAAATTTTAACTAACTGTATCATGCAGTCCTCCCCAGCGCTCTAAACATTCTGTTCACTCACTTCTGACACTTGTGATTCCTCCGATTTACCACCCTCTCCCCTCTCTTACACCTTTGCCCAAGTTTTCCCTGTGCCGTTAACACTCCTCACCCCCACCCCTCGATTCAGCCAACTTCTGCTCTTCCAGCTAGGAGATCTGCCTCCTGCAAACAGTGTTCCTTGACCTAAGTTAAGTCTAAGTCAAACCCTCATCACAGGCCAGGCACAGTGGCTCACACCTGTAATCCTAGCACTCTGGGAGGCCGAGGCAGGAGGATCTCTTGAGCTCAGGATTTCGAGTCCAGCCTGAGCAAGAGCAAGATCCTGTCTCTACTAAAAAGAGAAAGAAATTAGCTGGACGACTAAAAATATATAGAAAAATTAGCCGCACGTGGTGGCGCATGCCTGTAGTCCCAGCTACTCGGGAGGCTGAGGCAGGAGGATCGCTTGATCCCAGGAGTTTGAGGTTACTGTGAGTTAGGCTGACGCCACGGCACTCTAGCCCGGGCAACAGAGTGAGACTCTGTCTCAAAAAACAAAAAAAAACAACCCTCATCATAGCTGCTTCTCACACTATGTTGTAATGACCTGATTGTCTGTCACCCCCAATGAGGCACAGAAAGTAAAAATTAGCTTAGACTATCAAACTCTGCTGGCCGTTCATCAGGCTGGAATGAAAGATAAAGTCAGCCACAAAGTAAGTAATAAATATTTTCCTCAAGGGCATGCGGTAGCTGTAAAGGGTCACAAAAACTCCCTTCTTGGAGTAAATACTGCTTTCTTACTCACTGAGAAACTTTTTTCTTTAAAATCCTAGACTGTCAGAAACGTTGCTGTTTGAAATTATGTTAGTAAGAGTGAAACAGCCCATGCTTGCCTGGAGGGTAAGTCGCTGACACAGAGAAGCAGCCTCGACTTACATCCCAGATGCAGAGCTTCGGATGAGGGGTTTCTGGACACAGCATGCCGCAGCTATGGAGAGTAACCTTATTGTTTCCAGGGAAGTGGGTCCCTGGGTCTACTTCATAGTCCAGGACTTACGGTGATACCTTTACACACAGCCCTTGTCTTGCTCTGAATCTGTCAAAATATCACCTTGTTTTACATTTCACTTAAACTCAATCTCCCTCCAACCCCAATTCTCCAAGTCCTTTTTCTTTGTTTGGGGAGATACCTTGTGGTTCTTCTGGTGTAAGGTCTCTCTCTGCAGTGTGTCAATGAACATGACTTTGTCGTCAGACTAGGCTTTGTTCCTGTTGGTCTTGGGCTGGTTGAGTAAGGACAGCAGTCCATCACAGCACCTAGTACACGGGATAGAAGCAATATCTGTTAGAGGCATGAATGAATGCATGAATGAGTGAATGATGTTTTCCACTAGATAGACCTGTATGAGCCAGGAAGTGTACCTAGGCCCTAGCCTACCTGGATGCTTTAGATTATGAGCCTGGAGTCAGAGCTGCACCTGAATCCTGACCTGTCATTTAGTATTCATGTGAGCAAAATGAGTGCCTTACTCCTGTGGGCCTCAGTGCCCTCATCTCCAAAATGAAGATGATATTTTGGTGAGCATTGTCATCTCTCTTCTGCATGTTTGGTGTAATCATCAGAAAAAATTGTCCAAGAGTTGGATAGAAGCTATCACTGGGTGTCATTTCAGCAGAGTGCCGGCTATTGTCCAGGGGACCCTCTGGGGACATCCGATTCCACAGGGATGTGCACATTTGATTAACTTGCCACTGAGTAGGTTTTTTTTTTTTTTTTTACAACCTTCTAATGGTAAAAATTAAGTTACAGAAAACCAATGGTTAAAAGTTCCAGTTCATAGCAATGCCAGTTAATTTGTCTGATAGAGAATATAAATCTCTATAATTCAAATTCTTATTTGAACCAGTTTTAACATGTTACTGGTTTCCCTATTAATTAGTGAGTTGAATAAAACCCTTGACATGTGTTCATATTTGCATAAGTCATGAATTCACCTTTTGAAATTATAATTTAGCACTGTAAAGAGCAATAACAGATGTAAAATGCTTACTCTGCCACAGACCCTCAAGTAATAGGTATGATTATTATTTTATTGGCAGACTGAGCTGCTGGACAGAATGTGCCAACAGACCAGCAAGGGCACAGGGGTGGGCCCAGCCTGCAGAGTGGGCCAGGGAAGCGGTGGAGGGGGCAATTCTCTGGGACATGTTCTGGCTGAATGAATGGGTTTGCCCCTTCTTGTAGGCGTTGCTTGGTTACAAGCACAGAACCCACACTGGAGCGATGGGAGAAGCTCATGCTGCAAAGCACGCGTGGAACAGCCAGACTTCAGGAAGAGCGACACACATCTGGACCCGAGGACATCCTTATTCAAGGACTCTGGTACCACCAGGATGCCTGCCGTCACTCATCTCTCAGCTCCGTCTGCTTGATAGCTTGATGCTCTACGCCGGCACACTGGCCTTGTCCACATGGCCAGGAACATGGCCACCAACAGCTCTAAGGCTCCCTTCCCAAATCTGTTACCATGAGAGAAGGACAGTCTCTTAAATCCAGTTCCACAGATTTCCGGGAATGACTCTTAAGTGTTCTGGTTTGGAAAGCTGCACTTCTTAGAGTGTTCAGTTGTGGCTGTATAAGAAAAAGGCATTTCCCATGGGAACCACATGGTTAGAGTCAGAAAAAGAGCAGTTCCAGGAAGAAGGGGAGAAGACAGAATGTTTCTCCCACACCCTCTCAGGATTGCCTTGGAAATTGCAGGGTAACCTACTTAGAACTGGCCAGACCACATTGCAGCGGGGGAGCTGACACGGTAAAGGAAGGAATGACAGCCAAGGGTAGGGACTGACACGCCGTGCCGAGAACGCCACCCAGAAATGTTATGCAATGGCCTGTAGAATGTGCTAGACAAATATGGGCTCAGATGGATGTACTGATTGCCCTTTATCTGGGAGCCAGTGGGCCGGCCTCCTTGCAATCCCATTTATCCTCCTGGAAGCCCACTGGGGAGGTATGGTGCTCTTCACCCCATAGATGAGGAAACTGAGGCCCATAGAGGTCATGTAGCTATGAAGTAGCAGGACCAGCTGGAGACAGTCTGATCCTAAACACTGTTGGGAAGGAACTTTTGGTCTTCGTAAACACATATTATTAATATAAGCTCGACGTGACTCTGATCTTAGTTTTTTCCTTTGTCCTGAGTGCCGACACTGTCACATGGTTCTGTCGTGTTAGCAGGACCATGCCACAGTGGAACCACCTGGAAAGAGAGCAGGGCTGGTGCTTGCGTAACACTCAGGAAATTGAACGCTCACTTAGTACGGGAGGAAAGCCTCAGGTACAGTAAGCTGGGGTGACTAAGGAAGGGGAAATGAAAGCTGAAGTTTCTGACAGGGAGAGGACCTTTGCCACAAAGAAACCATCAGACCATGAGAATCAGACCTTGAGAAATAGCTGAGGCCACACCACAGGTAGATATTTAAAATGAAAAGGAATTAATCTTAGCCGAGGCCTATTACGAATATTTCAGCGGTGACCTAAGGAAAGGGAATCAAAAAACTCTTCTAATGCCCTGTCTTCAGGCCCAGTTCTGTGACAGCAACAAAATTGCTTTGAATCAGAGTTTGAAGAGATTAACTGCAAAACAGAGTGTCCCCTAGGCCCTCATTTCCCCAGGCCATGGACATGCCTTGGAAAAGGCCATCCTGAACCCGGCACCTGGGCACAGCTGGGGCAGCCATACGTTCTGAACTCCAAAGCAAAAATAATTTTTTAATAAATGATTTTTAATATCTTTATCTGAAACATCTCCTAGAGCATAAATAGATAATCACATTTATGGAAAAGGAAGGAAGAAAGTCTGTGCCCGTTATTACCACCAACGTAGGGCAATCAGGTGGGAGGAGGGACTGGCGAGGCAGAGAAGACTGATAGCTTCGCCTGGCGCCAACCCGAGATTGCCAGTGCAGCCCTGGTGCAGCCTGTCCTTGGGCTTATAACGATGCCATGCAGAGAGCAGAGGGGAGACAGCGGACCAAGTCTGCAAGCCCCAGAGTAGTGCTGACAGCGGGGAGTGAAAACTAAAAGTTGGGCTCTGTGCTCGCTTCGGCAGCACATACACACACTGGAGCTATACGTAGAAGATTAGCATGGCCCCTGCTCAAGGATGACATGCAAATTTGTAAGCATTTCATATTTAAAAAAAAATTACAAGTTAGTCTCTCTCCAGGAGATTATGACTGTCTGAATAATACAAATTTGCAAATTACATCACTCCTTTTTTCTCTTTTCTGCGTCTTCCTCAACATTGCATGTTCTTATGAATGCAAATTAGCTAAACAGATTGTTTTTAGGACATGTTATTTTATTTTTATTTATTTTAAAAATTTTAATAGATTAAGGGGGCACAAGTGTTTTCTGTTACATGGGTGAATTGTATAATGCTGAAGTCAGGGCTTTTAGTGTATCCCTCACCAGAATAGTGTACATTGTACTCGATGGGTAAATCTTTTTCCCTCCCCTCCCAGTCTCCTCCCTTCTTAGTTTCCAGTGTCCATTATACCAGTGTATAACCATGTGTACCCATCGTTTAGCCCCCCCTTATAAATGAGAACATGTGGTGTTTGTTTTTCCATTCCTGAGACACTTCACTTAGGATAGTAGTCTCCAGTTCCAACCAAGTTGCTGAAAAAGACATTATTTCATTCTTTTTTATGGCTGAGTAGTACTCCATTCTGTGTGTGTGTATGTGTGTGTGTGTGTGTGTGTGTGTATGTGTATATACACCACATTTTCTTTATCCACTCATCCATTGATAGGCACTTAGGTTGATTTCATATCTTTGCAATTGTGAATTGTGCTGTGATAAACATTTGGGTGCAGGTGTCTTTTTGTAAAATAACTTCATTTCCTTTGGGTAGATACGCATAGAGAGATTACTGATCAAATGGTAGGTCTATTTTTAGTTCTTTGAGGAATCTCTAAGCTGTTTTCCATAGAGGTTATACTTAATTTATAGTCCCACTGACAGGTTATAAGCATTCTTTTTTCTCTGCATTCACAACCACATCTATTGTTTTTTGATTTTTTAATAATGGCCATGGGCCAAGGTGTGGTGGCTCATGCCTGTAATCCTAGCATTCTGGGAGGCTGAGGTGGGAGGATTGTTTGAGTTCAGGCGTTCGAGACCAGCCTGAGCAAGAGCGACACCCTATCTCTATGAAAAATGGAAAAATTAGCCAGTTGTGGTGGTGTGCGTCTGTAGTACCAGCTACTTGGGAGGCTGAGGTAGGAGGATCATTTAAGTCCAGGAGTTTGAGGTAGCAGTGAGCTATGATATCACCACTGCACTCTAGCTGGGGTGACCAAGCAAGACTCTGTATCCCAAAAAAAAAAAAAAAAAAAAAAAAAAGAAAGGGTCATTCTGACAGGGGTGGTATCTCATTGTCATTTTTATTTGTATTTGCATTTCCCTGATGATAGTGTTGTTGAGAATTTTTTCAAGTTTTTATGGCCATTTGTATATATATTCTTTTGGAAAAACTCTGTTCATGTCTTTTGCCCACTTTTTGATGCGGTTCTTTGGTTTTTTCTTGCTGATTTTTTGAGTTCTTTGTAGATTCTGGATATTAGTCTTTTGTCAGATATAAAATTTGTGAATATTTTCTCCCATTCTGTATGTTGTCTATTTACTCTGTTGATTATTTCCTTTGCTGTGCAGAAACTTGTTAATTTAATTAAATTCTTTTTATTTATTATGTTGTTACTGTATTTGCCTTTTGAATCTTAGTCATAAATTCTTTCCCTAGGCCAATGTCCAAAAGAGTTTTTCCTATGTTTTCTTCTTGAATATTTATGGTTTCAGGTCTTATGAGGGATATTGGGAAAGTATCCAGCCCTGTAAGACAAGTCATTACATTAACAATGGCTGGATACTTTCCGGACAGCCCTGGTATATTTAAGTCCGATCTATCTTGAGTTAATTTTGGTATATGGGAGAGATAAGGATCCAGTTTCATTCTTCTGCATGTGGCTATCCAATTTTCCCAGCACCATTTATTGAATAGGGCTTCCTTTTTCCAGTGTATATTTTTGTCTGCTTCACCAAAAATTAGTTGGTTGTAGCTACATGGCTTTAGTTCTGGATTCCACTGGTCCATGTGTCTAATTTTTTTTTTTTTTTTGAGACAGAGTTTCACTGTGTTGCCCGGGCTAGAGTGCCATGGCGTCAGCCTAGCTCACAGCAACCTCAAACTCCTGGGCTCAAGCGATCCTCCTGCCTCAGCCTCCCAAGCAGGTGGGACTATAGGCATGTGCCACCACACCTGGCTAATGT
>CAUYSK010072526.1:0-49422 GCA_963575035.1 Avahi laniger | reverse complement strand
GACACACAACTTTAGAAACAATCAACAATAGTAGCTAACTTTTATCAGGTGCTGCATAAAACTCCCTAGCCTGTTTTTATTTAACTTCTTGAGATGTGCGCACTCTACCAATGCTCTGTGCCTTTGATTTACTGAGGAGTAAGGAAGAACGGAAAAGAAGAGAAACCATGTGTTCCCTTTTCTTTCCCTTGCCTTCAATGTAGCCATTTCCAGCAGAAGTAACAAAAGTAGCAAAAGGTCTGGCAGGGTTCTTTGGTTTTTTTGTGTTTCTTTGAGCACAACTAACTTCCTTCTTCATTTTAAACAACAAGTTTTGGCTCATAGGGAAAGAGTGGACCCTTGGGCTGTCAGTCATCACTCCACTTAGTCACAGATGTGACATGCTTATCTGGTACTTGCTTTGACTCTCACTGAACTCTCATCCGTGGTGGTTCTGCTGGAATTCTTGTTCATGGGCATCCCCGATGTCATATGCTAATGGAGTAGCAGCAATGGAGGCAGACCACACTGATTGTGTCCCCTCTGCCCAGTGCATGCGCCATTGCGACACTGAAGTTCGCTTGCAAAACACAAGTTCAAGGATAAATTATTAAGAATTTCAAGTAAGAGCATTCGACCAGTGCAATGCCTTTCTGCACACAGGGACTTGCATTTCTGCACAGGTTGCACATCCATGAAGCCCACCCTGGTTACGAGAACAGTTAGTACTTTAATCTTCATTTTTCAGATAAGACACTGATGGTGAGCCAGGCCAAGCAGCTTAAGCTCAAAAATAACAGAAATTGTAGGAGCCTGGATTTGAATTCTGGTCTGTCTGAACTCAGGGTTCATACTCTTAACTATCCAGTACTATAATAATTCGACTATGAAATTGCCCATAACCATTGGTAGATTTTTTTTTGGTAGATTTTAATAATCTAAAAATAAGCATCAGTTTGTGAGTTGTAAAGAGTTCAAATTTCTCCCTCTTTCTAGTCATTCTCCTGTGCAGCACTTGACCACCGTACCTTGCTTGTATTGCAATTTATACTTTTCTAAATACCTTCTTTTCCAATACGTTATCTCATCTGATCACCACAATCTTAAGAGAGACTTAGGATCATTCATTTTTGTAGGTGAGAAAATTGCAACTCAGGGACATGAAACAACTTCCCCAGGTGACTCTTCCTATCGATAGCAGTGCTAAGGCTGGAGTTCCGCCCTTTACAAATGCTATGGTCTGAATGTGTCCCCCAAAATTCATATGTTGAATCTTAATCAATAATGTGATAGAATTAAGAGCTGAGGCCTTTAAGAAGGTGATTAGGTCATGAGGGCAGAGCCTTAGGAAAGAGCTGTGAGGGAGCGTTTGCTGCTTTGGCCCTTCTGCCTCCCGCCACATGTGGACAGAGCAACAAGGCACCACTGTGGAAGCAGAGAGAACCAGCCCTGCCCTGACACCAGACATGCAGGCTGCACCTCGATCTTGGACTTCCCAGTCTCCGGAACTCTGAGAAATAAATTTCTACTATTTATAAATTACTCAGACTCGGATATTTTGTTAAAGCAGCACAAATGGACTATAAGACAACAGCTTACCTCTTCAGCCAAAACTGAAATACACATAGCAGGACTTGTGGACGAGTGATAAGGGAAGGAAGAATATTGGATCATAAAGCAAAATGAAGTTTCCTGATTTCCTTTAGGTAACAGGAAACATAATTTAGTGGAAAGAGCTTGTGTATTGAAGGCAGAGAGACTGGGTTTTAAGTACTGTTCTGCCACTTATTCACTGGGTAAGCATGGCAATTTTCACTTCTCCCATCCAAGTACTAACCAGGCCTGACCCTGCTTAGCTTCCAAGATCTGATGAGATCGGGTGCGTTCCGGGTGATATGGCTGTAGACAGCAATTTTCACTTCTGAATCTTAAAGCCCTCATATGCTAAAAGGCGTATTTATATTAATACTTACCTTGAAGGGCTGTTGTATCAAATGAGAAAACATCCGGGGCTCAGTAAATGTTTGTTTCCCTGCCCCTATGGGTCATGATTTATTTACTGGTTACACAGGTAGTGCATGATCCAGTCTGACACCCTCGATTCCAGGGAGGCCAAAGACAAATTCAGAGTAAAGGAAAGACCTAAAGTCTTATCATATTGCATTCTTTGTCTTCACACAATCTTTGCTTCTCATTCTATAACATCATCCACATTTAGTTATGAAGAAGAGACATCATCAGGTATTATACTATGATTAATACATGAAAGATGTGCTAAATGCACTAGGCCCGAGGATTCCAGGCTTCATGCAATGCCTATTGAGATATTTCATTGTGACGTCATTTTAAAGTATGAACTAATGGGTAGTTTGGCCACACTTACTAGATTTGAAATCATTATTAATTTCTTTAGTACTGTAATAACATTGATTTACATGAACCTTTATAACAGAGAAAGTGGATAGTATTTAGCAGTAATTAACATCCTTTAATTAGGAAGAATTGCCAAGTAGTTTTCTCTCTTGGCTTGGTTGTAGCTAAGTGCAGCTGAATAAAAATTAATCACAAAGGAAACAGCTTGTGTTTTATGTTAAATTTGCCTTTAATGGATTAAAAAATATTCTTTGGTATTATATTTTATCATAAAAGGGTACATTTGAATCACCAGTGTTGTAGAATGTGAATAGTCCAAATGCCATAAACCTTATGGATAAGACCATTCACCTACAGATGCACACGGAGGGTAAAAAATAAGTGTAGAAACTTGATATGTCTGTCCATATGCTCATTGAGTTGTGAAGATCTTAATACTGGCTCTGCTATTATTATTCCTCGAGAATCACAATATAAATTTTCATATTTTCATGTGCATTTATTGTAAATGTTACTCCTTGCTAACCAGAGAGGCATTTAGGCAATTTCTGGGTATGAAAATTGCTGACATTTTATGATTTTCAAATGACAAATGAGATGCTCCTGTCAGTTTGCTGTGTAACTCCATAGCATATGGTGCTTCTGCTGGTGGGTGTTATTTCAAAGTTTGCAAATCACACCATGAGAAAGTCCCTCTGGTGGGCTCCTGGAATACTTAGCAACTGTGAATCTGAAGTGACAGTACAGAGGGAAAGGACTAAAAAAAAGCTTTTTTTTTTTTTTTTTTTTGACAGGGAGAAGGCAGTACAAAGTGAATGATAAGTTAATACAGGGAGGTAGAAGGGTAGAGACACCACTCCAGCAAAAAAGGAAAAGAAGCCATTTTCCCTTCTGCAGGACAAACTAGGAAATTATCTGAATTCATAAAGCAGAGTGTATAATGTCAGATTTCAGAGAAAGAATAAGAATTAAGAGACTGGCTAGAATTAGAATAATTGTCAACTGTGCTACACAGAAGCTTGAAATGGAGGAGAGAATTGTTTCAAGAGATAGAGAATGGTGACAATTATGTCTATCCCAGAAATCACAAAATCACTCCAAATAATGAAGATTTGAGAAGAAAGCCTCTGCTATTCAAAATGGGGCAGTTTGTTTAAAACCAGTTCCTAGCAGAGCTTTATTTCTTTCAAATGATCTGTTTTAATGAAGCACATCATTTTGCTTTGTTCAATAATACCCACGTTCCAGAGCCTTTCGACAATGGTCAAGTGACCGGTCAATTAAATGGAAAAGCCAGTGGAACTGGTTGCCGGAACTAATGGAGGGACCAGTTCTGTTGCAGTAGTTCAGCCAATTGCGCTAAGGACCATTGCCCAAGGCTTATTTTTGTGTATTCCTCCTTGGAATCCAAAAACTTTCCATTGTTCTTCAACCACAAATATTTTTTTTAAATTTATTCCTAAAGAGTGTAGAAAAAGTGTGAGTGACCTAAAATGATGTTGTTCCTTTAAGACAGTTGAACCTCCCATTTCTCTCATTCTTGAATCTTTAAGTAGTTCTATCCCCAAATTTATGGAATTCTAGACCTATATTTTTCATGTAGAAAATGAGGAATATCCAGTAAAATAAGAAATAAGAAAGCATACTGAATGACACTGAATCTCTTCACATAGTCTAGGTCCTTGAAACTAGAGGTATCAGGAATTGACCTCAGATAATAACAACAAACAACAATAACAATAACAATAATAGGTAAATGTATTATATTCTGAACATCTCATATGAATTAAATAACATAATCCTCACCCCACCTCCCCAAAAACACTACCCTTACTATCCCCATTTCACAGATGAGGAAATTCAGGCACAGAGAGGTCCAGTATCTTACTCAAGCAGTTACCTCCTTCCAGTATTGATGTAGAGTAGAAATTGGTCAGTTTGCCTGCAAAACCTTCAGGCCCCTGGCCCCTTTCCCCCATACACCCACCAGCCCTAGGTTGAGCCATCGTAGCCCCACATTTATAGCTTATGACTCTGACCCTTCTTCTCAGGCCGTAGGTCATTGGATCTAAGAGTGGATCATACAAAGGCTGGACTGGGCCAAACATTTCCTTTCTCCCAAGGTGCTGGATGTATCTTAGGTTTGGGGTGGCCCAGAGGAACCTGAGCAAGAAGAGGCCAGTGGGCTGACACAGAATCACTGTAGAGGGCAGTGGACATGGGGGAGCCATGTGATCCCTGGTGAGAAGGAAGGAGGAAACTCTGCTGTCAACATTTTACTCCCCAGTTCTTGTCTGCAGGAGATCTGGATATACTACTTGCCATTGTGTTCCATGGGAAACTCCTGTGGTCTCCTACTAAAACCTTTTTTATTTTTTCTTCACCATGTTTGTGTGAGTTCCTGTTATATATAACCAAACGATTCTTAAAAAAACTATGATTCTTCTTCGAGGGGCTTCTGTTCTGCTTCACCCCAAATTGCTCTGAATGGCCACAACAAAACATGTGTTCATTCACCACCTGCCAAAACATCTGTTCCTGCCCCTTTCTCCCGCAGTATTGACACTGTTATCAGAAAGCAGGATTGACAAAGGGTAAAATAAAGATACCAACTACTGCTTACTACCAACGAGATTGGGAATGAGTTTTAAAAAGATAGTATATGTCCACACATCTACCACAGATGCTTGGCGTAGCCAAGTCCCTTAAAAAATGTTTGTTTTCTGTAGTCCCAGCTACTCGGGAGGCTGATGCAGGAATATCTCTTGAGCCCAGGAATTTGACGTTGCAATGAGCTATGATCGCGCCACCACACTCTAGCCTGGGTACAGAGCATAGAGTGTCAAAAAAAAAAGTTTGTTTCTTTTCATTTCCATTTTTTCAGTAAAATTATAGCAACTCTGGGTTAACCAATATTTTATAGGTTAATACGAATGGAAATCTTGGCTCTTCCATAACTATGTTAACACACGTTAAAGCATGTGTCTCCATTTTCAGTTGGGGAAATGTGCAGCAGAGCAGTGTGGTTGAACTTGGAGTCAGGCCTGCCGATAACAAGGGTACCCACCTGGTAGGCTAAGAACAGTGCCTGCTTCACTGAAAGAGGTCAGGGAAGGTTTGCATTCCTGATGGTTTTTATCATCAATGTTATACCTCTGAGCCTTTTCTTTCTCAACAGCATCATTTCTACATTCTTTGGATTGGCACTAACCAAACTTTTTAAATTCTTTAAACTCACAGCATTCGTAAGTTTGATTTACAGTAACTGTTTTCCCTTTCTTAAAAGTAAAGATTATTAGGCCCTTTACCTCTTTTTTTTTGTATTTCTCCAAGAAATATAGCAAAACACTCAAAGATTCTCTTTGGACTTTTGTTTTCTGCGACACTTTTCTGGAATATAAAGAATTGTCCACCCAAGACATTTTAACAGGACGAGATTTAAACTTGCTTTCCAGCTGTTTACTTTTTCCATGGTTCTTTAGTAAATGAGGATGTACATTTTCAAGGATCGTTTATAGTGATGCTCAACAAAATCTAGATTGTCATGTGGTACAGCTCTTTCTGGTTTCTGCTTTCATTTAATATCAAAAGAGCAGAGAAAAGAGGAGGAATAATCTTCAAAAAGTGCAGTATATGGAATCTAACAGAAAGCCATGACAGGAAATATTAGATTGTATGTTACGTTAGGGCAAGGACATAATATCTTCTTCTTTATAGCTTCATCACACTCAATAAATGTGGACTGAATTAACTGACATTAATTCTGTCCTTAATACATTAGAAACAGAATATTTTCCTTCAACATATAATTAGCGTATTTCTTCAGAGCAGCAGGATAAACAGAGACTGCTAGGTGTTTTTAGCTGCTATCATTTCATTTTATGGCAAAATAATACGAATACGAGATGACAAGGCATAGTTTCATGCTGTGTAACTCTATGCAAATTTCCATTATAATTATATTCCTTTTAGTAGAAATACTATTCGGATTTGAAGTCACAAAACATCACCCCTCTCTGACATATCGTAAGCCAAACTGCTTTTAAGAGCTAGTCTCAAAATGACGGAAGTCCTGTATTCTCATCAGATTCAGCCTTGGGAAAGGTTTCATCTCCTATTTGTCACACTGTCTTGATGGACATAATATCAGTTGCAAGGACCACATGTAATAACAAGGTGTCTAGGTATTCTGTTGACATCAATGCTCAGAGAGTGTAGGCTGCCGTGTCATGGGAAAGGAAGCCACCAGGATAGGAAATCAGTTGCCATGTAGGTTAACTCAGTCTGATGTGAGACACGGGAGGAGTGCCCAGTGGTTACTGAGTTCACTTTGAAGGCACAATCAATAGAAATAGCTAAGAGATTACACTGACACGAGTTGTCTCTGAGAAGCAGCCATCTGAGCTGAACAGTCACCAAGGGCAAAGTATAAGACTGAAAACAGTCCTGGAGCACCAGCTACTCCAACATCACGTTTTCACGACTCTTTAAAAAAACCACCAGGGCCATCTAATGCCTTTTTAAGAGTGTGGAAAAGGCATTCCTTCTGGAAGGACAAATTAGAAAAGGCCATTTTCTAATTGAATGTGCCCCTTATCAATCCACTCAGCCACAAGTCCGCTCTTCACTCCTGGTAAAGACAGTGGAGCATTTTCTCTTGCCAGCTGACACTAAGTTGAGCTTGTCAAAAGGAGCACCGAAAGAAGGGGGCGTTCCCCCTTCCTGACTCCAGTGTGCGCTCTCTTTTGGCATTTGCTGCACTTCCTCATTGGCATCTTCCCCCAGCCCTCCAAAGGATGGCTTCCCAGAAAATTCTGCTCTTGTTCAGCTCAGCAAACTTCCCTGACTTTCAGTGGACCCTGCCATGCTCTCTCCAACAAAGCCTGTGTCTCCGCCTGGGTAGGCAGGGGTCTTTTGTCTGATTTATTCCCTGTTTGGGTGCTTTGCCTCAGCCCTAGAGGTAGTGGCTGCTCCCTCTATCTGTTATCCCTGTATTGTTTAGAGTTCCCTTTACTCTTAGCAGCCAACCCTCTATTCTTCTAATCCCCTCTTTTGGTTAATTATTCTATTTATTTATGGATTCTGTCTCCTGAATGAACCTTGACTGACATAGTGAATCAATTAGGATGGTGTTCATTTGACAAGATTTAGTGAGTAAAGGTGCCTTTGTGCAAAAAAAATAGTTGCCTCCCTCTCCCAGTGACAGCATCCCTCACCGGGCCTTCAACTTGTTGGGTGAGTGAGAGCTGGACTTCAGCCTCCGTTTGTTTCAGCACATGGGGCAGGCACCTTTGAGCAGGTGTGCAGCTCATGCAACCTCCATATAAATTCAAAGATGAATTGATCTATCTCTGCTCTCAAGATGATCTTAGGCTAGTGGTAGAGACAGACAAGTAAACAGACAATAGGAAATAGGTTTTGATAGAGGGAAACATAAGGTACTATAGAAAAATATAGAACAGACCCTGTATATATTGCTTTATAACAAATTACTCCAAAACATAGAGGCTTAAAAAAATAATAATAAATATTTATTATCTGCCATGGTTTGCATATTTGACCTCTCCAAACCTCATGTTGACATTTGGTCCCCAATGTTGGAGGTGGGGACTAGTGGGAGGTGTTTGGGTCATAGGGGAGGATCTTTCTTGAATAGATTAATGCCCTCCCTGAGGGGTGAGTGAGTTTTTACTCTACAGTTTCTACAAGAGCTGGCTGTTAAAAAAGGCTGGCATCTCTGCCCTTCTGTCTTGCTTCCTCTCTTGTCATGTGATCTGTGCACAACGGCTCCCTTTGCCTTCTGCCGTGAGTAGAAGCAGCTTGAGGCTGTCACCAGATGCAGGTGCCCAATCTTGAACTTTCCAGGGATCAGAATCATGAGCTAAATAAATCCTTTTTCTTCACAAATTACCCCGTCTCAGATATTCTGTTCTAGCAACACAAAACAGGTTCAGACATTATCTTGCATAGTTTCCATGAATCAGAAATGAGCGAGCCGCTTAGCTGAATGGTTCTGGTTGGGATCTCTCATGAGAGTACAGTCAACATGTCAACCAGGGCTGCCGCCATCTGAAGGCTTGCCTGGGACTGTAGAGTTTGCGTGTACAGTGGCCCACTCACATGGCTGGCAAGTTGATGCTGGTTATTGGCACAAGGCCTCCCTTCACTGCCGTCTCCTTACGGCTGACTGAATAGCAACAAGATGTGGCAGCGGGCTTCCCCCAGAGTAAGCGATTGAAGAGAGAGCAAGCTAAGACTTACTACTTTTATTATGACCTAGTCTCAAAAGCCATACATTTGACAATTTCCCATAGATTACACAGGTTGGCTTTATTCAATGTGGACAGAGACCACAAGAGTGTGACCATCAGGAAGTAAGAATCATTGGGAACCATTGTAATGGCTACCAGAGATCCCCAAGAACAAACTGGACAGAGAACAAACTACAGCACAGAGCACTGGAGGTGAGTCTGGAAATTTGAGTTTAAAAGCAAAGTAGAGGCCGGGCACGGTGGCTCATGCCTGTAATCCTAGCTCTCTGGGAGGCCGAGGCGGGCGGATTGTTTGAGCTCAGGAGTTCGAGACAGCTTGAGCAAGAGCTAGACCCCGTCTCTACCAAAAATAGAAAGAAATTAATTGGACAGTTAAAAATATATAGAAAAAATTAGCCGGGCTTGGTGGCGCATGCCTGTAGTCCCAGCAACTTGGGAGGCTGAGGCAGTAGGATCCATTGAGCCCAGGAGTGTGAGGTTGCTGTGAGCTAGGCTGACGCCAGGGCAACAACGTGAGACTCTGTCTCAAAAAAAAAAGTCCAAGTGTTTCCACACTTCTCAGCGAGGAATGTGCAGGAGGTAGGTACCTCCCCCTCCGCATCTCCCTTGGATTTCTTCCCTCCACCTGGCTTTCCCCATGCAGATCCTAAGGTCAGCTTTTCTCCAAACTAAGTCAATCACCTCCTTTCTTCAATGCTCAGAGACTTGAGGTTTTAACACCTTTCATCAAGTTCACTCTTCTTGTGGATCCCTCTGCCTTTTCCAATTCCTGCCTAGTCTTCAGACTGGGGCTCAGAACCTCATTAAAGTAAAGGAGAGCTTCAGAAGAAATACATCCCACTCTTGGAGTTCCCAAGTTCCACTTACTCCATGCTCCTACTTCTGCTTTCTTGTCACACACTGGTGCGCACACGCACGTGCACATACCCGCAGGAGGCACTGCTAATTGGCTCATCCTCTCCTTCCTAGTGCTCACCCAATGCAATTTGCGTTCCAGACCTCACTTTGTGGGCTTCCAACTTCCTAAAGGATCACATTTCATTTCCTCAGGTGTCAGCCTAAGGGAAACATCTAACAGGTAAAGGACAGTAGCTGCACCCCTAATTAACAGCCCTATATGAGTCCAAAGAGCCCAATTGAGAACTTAGGCCCACAGTCAGACGAAATCCCACAGCTCTGACAAGCTCGAAGAATAGCTTCAGCTGGACATGGTGGAGCGCGCCTGTGCGCCTGTAGTCCCAGCTACTTGGGAGGCTGAGGTGGGAGGATCACTTCAGCCCAGGAGCCGGAGTCCAGCTGGTGTAACATAGCAAAATGCTGTCTTAAAAAAAAAAAAAAAAACAGCTTTGTGGGACAAAGTAAGACCTACTTGCTCCTGGAAGCCCCAGTTTAGCCAAGTGCATGCAGGAGGGAGACGTGGATACTTTCTAACCAAGGCATAGAATTCCATCTACTCTGCTATAAACCACATAAACCATGTACAGCCGACAGAAAACAAGCCTATGCTGGGAACCATGGTTATTAGACCAGAATTTCAAGGGGGAAAGAAGCTAAACTCATCTGCACTATTTGGTACCGAAAGGTCTAATACTTTGAACAGAATCTAAAAGATTCTAACACGTCAAATAGTAAGGGGGAGCCTGGTTTACAATGTTCTATACAGATAAAGAAAGCAAACTAAAGTGAAAGTTCTCAAGTTTAGTGTGTTTAAGAATCACCTAGAAAGCTTGTTTAAAATGCAAATTTCTGAGCTTTCTTCCCAGAAATTGACTCAGCGGGGCTGAGGTGGAGGTGGGGCACTATAACTGCATTGTTAACAAGCAAGCATCTTTGAAGATTCTGTCGGTGTTGGCAGACCCTGAAAAAAGACAACCAGATGAGTTCCTCCTCCCTGGCCACGAAGTTCAGGTGGCAACACTGCTGTGAGCAGCTGGAAGGAGCAGGACCTCCCACTAGTGCTTCCTGCAGGGTCCGTTTCACCTGAGGCAAGAGTTAAAGGTAACTATCCAAGGGGCCCTGAACAATGGAATTCAGGGAGGACTATAGAAGGGCCCTGGGGCCAGCCAATTGGTCTCAGGTGGACGGCTTTCAGAATCAAATGTCCCCCAGCCTTCTCAGGCTTTTGGTCCCCCAGGAAACTGGTCAACCAGTCGTCTCTTCCCAGGAAACTTTATCAACATCCTCCCTCTTATGAGAAACAAACTTTCACCTCCCCAGTTGTCTCTAAAATAGGCATTATGTGTCCTAAGAGTTTTAGATGCTAACAAAAAAATTAACGGGATTTACCAAAATAAAACAAGCATTGGGACAGTTAAATGTTATAAATATTCACAATTGTTTATTAAGAGTTCTTTCTACATCTTATTAATTTCTTCATGAAGCATTCACTGAGCACCTAGTCTAATCCCAGGCACTAGGCGGTTCATGGCAGTGAACCGCAGGAACAAGCCCCTGCTCCCGTGAGGCTCACATTCCAGTGTGGAAGAAAGGCCACGCAGAGAAGAATAAGCATCTTAAAAATCACATTTCAGACAATGGCAAGCATTATAAAACATATTAACACAGGGTAGTGAACTGGCAAGGATGAGGGAAGATGGGCTACAAGGAAGGCTTCCCTTTCCGGGGAGTTCTCTGAGCTAAAAACCAAATGACAGGAAACGTGACTGCAGAGGGTAAGAGGGAACAGGAACCTAGACACGAAGGAGCTGGGCCTGTTGGAAGAGAGGCAGCCAGTGATCCCATCACACAGCCTGAAGGGAAAGTTTGAAGGGGTGACTCCAGGCCCAGTGATCGGAGGGCAGGGTCTTGTGGATGTTACTGTAAGTACAAGGGGAGGGCCCAAAATTCTTTAACAAGGGATCAGCGAACAGTAGCTGACTTGCACTGAGTCCCGACTATGTGACAAACACAATTCCAAGCACTTTGCATACATTAGCTCATTTTCTCTTCCCAGCAACCCCATGAAGTTGGAACAGATATGAATCTCATTCCACAGGTGAAGAAACTGAGTCAAACAGGCAGGAAGTGGGGGAGCCAGAACTCAAAGCCAGGCTGTCTGGCTGCAGATCGTCACTGGAGAGGTGAGCAAGGGCCAGACTGATAAGGGAAAGAGTAGATTTTATTCCAAGTATAATGGAAAGGCACTGGAGGGGGCCTGAGACTTCCTGATCCATTTCCTTAGTTTGGAGCTAAGAAAGGGCACAACTTCTGGGAAAAGTGCACCAAATCATGGCTGGGTTGGCTGTTAAACCAAACTACAACAATTTCAGCCAAACAGAGAAGTCTAATCCACCCCTACCTGTGTCAAGCAGGATTCCGTAAGCCCTGCAGAATAGGATGCCGCCTTCTATCTAGGTTGGGGTTTTTCAAGTGTGGGACCCAGGGCCAACAGCATCAGGTCACCTGGGATCTTGCCAGGAATGCAAATTCTGGGGCCCCACCTCAACCTATTGAATCTGAGACCCAACAATCTGTTTCTAGCAAGCCCTCCAGGTGACCCAAAGGTGCTCTGAAGCAGGAGAACCACTACTCTGGGTTACCCACATACAGACACCACCATCACCACCAACACTCCAGGTCATGTTGTACTTATCCCTGGGCAGTCCCTGCACTGCACACGAGGCCATTCTTCCCTCAGACCCTGCTGGTGGGGCTCCACAGCTCCTGATGCCTAGAAATCTCACTGCTGCCCCAATCCATTTTTCCAAGTAGTTGGACTTCCTGAATATATTTACTATTCAATTGTTTTAGCCTCTTTTAACCCATAGTAAAACTCCTCTTCCTTCCTACTTGTGGGTTTAATTTCAATTCCAGCCTTGTAGCCTCCAAGGCACACGTAAACAATACTTTCAACTTTAAGCTAGACTTTTCCCAACACACCTCAGTCACCAAATTTCCTTTTTTATTCATTCATCCCATTTTATTCATACATTCCAACAAATACTTGTGCCCTCAATATTCTAGGAACCAACTGCACTAGGCGCCAGGTACTTCAGCCATGTCTAAAACAAATTTCATTCCTGATATACCAGAAAGGCTTGAGGAGGTCATTGGACTGAGACCTGAATGATGAAGAGACAGGCCTGACAGCAGTTCATGACAGCAAATATTTGAGGGCTGAATCTATGGCAGATTCTATTCTAAGTGCTTTACATACATTATCCATGTAATCTTCCATCAGCCCTATAGGGTAAGTAGTAGTATTATCCCCACTCTACAAGGAAGGAAACTGAGGCATGGGGAGAATAAGGAATATGTAAACAGGAGAGCCTGGATTCCAACCCAAGCAGACTGGCTTCAGTGCCTACCTTCCTAACCATAGGCTAAGGAGACAAGAGCAAGTAGAGTGCAGAGGGTGCAGCAGACAGGCTGGTAGGCAGATGGGTGTCCAGGCAGACAGATGAGCACATGCAAGAGCCCTGGGGCAGAGAAAAGTCAGTCTGAAGTCCAAAAGAAAGCCTAGCACACTGGTGAAACTGGGGAGCAAAGGATGGATTGGAAATACATTTTGGAATTGGATCAAACAAGATGAACTCATGGATGTATGGACAGATGGGGTATAAGGGAGGAGGAAGAATCAAGGATGACTGTCGGTTTTCTGATTTCATGTTTTAAAGGCTTTAGAACAGTCTGTTTCCAGAGGGCAAAGTATTATAATAAAGTCCTCTGAGATGCTGATGTCCAGCAAGCTCTCAAATAAATATAATCAATCCATCAAGCAGTTAAAGCTTCCAGCTCTCCCCTCCCCTACTTCTCTATGGGGGGGTCTTCATTCAAGGGTTTCACCCAATTTGCTGGGTGGGAGCCATTTTTCAGACCCCTATTATCACTAGTTAACAATAAAAATTACATCAACAGTGATAAGAATAACTTTTACTAGGAGCAGGACTTTTCTCACACAAATGTTGGTTTGAATACTTTTTCTGAAGTACACAATCAAACTAATTTACAAATGAGAAGCTATGCAAACTGCCCAAGGCCACACAACTGCAAAGATCAGAAACCAGAATCCAAATCCAGGTCTGCCCACACTTCCTCCATTAAATCAGCACTTCCCACTATGTGGGACACATATCTCTAATGGAATGCAACAATAGTTTAAAATTCACAGATGAACTTTTTAAAGTGTTAATAGTTATGGTCTTATTTTCATATGTATAATCTATATATGTGTGCCTATATGTCAAATAGATAAAAATAATATGCATACATCAGTTGAAATAAAATATATATATATACATTGCAATAAATCCACAACTTCACATGTATTACTGCCTAGGAAACAAAAAGTTTCTTAAAAGTTAGTTTAAAGAAAACATTAGAATACATAGATGGTACAGGGATAGGGTAGAAATCTTGAGGGAGGTAGTACGTAAATAACTAAAGCCTAGGAAATTCTGCTCACCAACCACCCAAGAACTGCCAAGCACCTGTTCCATATTGTACCCAAATTTGGCTACAGCCACACATAGCTGACTCCCTGCTGGAGAGAGATAAAACATTGGCTGCCTTGGGGGAAAGGGAGTAACATCAGAACAACATAATTTGACATACAGCCAGGTGTGGTGGCTCACGCCTGTAATCCTAACACTCCGGGAGGCCGATGCAGGAGGATTGCTTGAGCTCAGGAGTTTGAGACCAGCCTGAACAAGACCAACACCCCTCTACTAAAAATAGAAAGAAATTGGCCAAACAATTAAAAATAGGAAAAATTAGCCAGGCAGGGTGGCATATGCCTGTAGTCCCAGCTACCCGGGAGGCTGAGGCAGGAGAATCACTTGAGCCCAGGAGTTTGAGGTTGTTGTGAGCTAGGCAGACGCCATGGCGCTCTAGCCCAGGCAAGAGAGTGAGACTCTGTCTCAAAAAAATAATAATAATAATAATTTGACATAAATCATCCTCAGCTCTGCATTGGTTTTGACATAAAACCAATTGGTTTGGTGGTCCACCTCCTCTGTTTATTCACCATATACCTTGGTCACATCAGTTAAGCTTTCCTGGGCCTCGGTTTCACTTTGTGAACAGGAAGTTAGAAAAAGGTGCTTCTAAGGTCATTTCCTATTTTAGAAATCTATAAAATGCTGTAAGACCTTGAAATCCAAAATTATTCTTTCCAGAATCACAAGAGACCCCAATTCTGAAATGTGTACTGACCTGAGGAATAAGAGCTAAATAAGCCCAAGTGACACCCAAGCTGCCACCCCATGACTGAGGAGTGTCAATTATGCTGCCTTTTGAAGAGCTGTGGCAAGACATTAATTACAAAATGATAAGGGTTATGTCCCTTGGTGAATGTCCCTGTCCCTACCAAAACTTTAAGAATTTCCTGCCAGTAATTTTTAAGTTATTAACTTTCTTTACACTTGGTCCTTAGCGTCTCTGTTATAGCCAGTCCTTAACAGTTGACTTCATTCTGAGCTGGGGTAACAGGGTGGGGAAATGACTGGGGAAGAACCTGCAAAATCCCAAACTCCTACCTTTCTAGGAGCCTCTGCTGGGAACCACCTGTAAAACTTTCCCAGCTTCAATCAATTACTCCACTGATGCCCAAACATATTTAGCATGCTAAATCTCTAACAGCGGTTGCTGTTCCTTATTCTTCAGACACTTTATTAGCAAAACAGTTTAGTCAGAACAAGCATTCTTACTCTATTAATGAAACAAACATATTTGTCAAAACGAAAGTCTTATGGATCTCTCCTTGCCTTAACAAAGCTCTTTTTGTGCTATCAGTAGGCCTATAAACTTTTAATAGACGGTTTTTGGATTCCCAGAAAGATAAGTTCTGATATGTGGTCAGCTAATGTTTAGCTGAAGAAAACAGAGAATAGGTGGGCTGCAGCTGGCAAACTCAGAAAGCACAGCTGGGTAGCAGGTGACCTAAAAAAAAAAAAAAAAAAAGGCAAGTCCCTGGGCAAATTGTGTAGCCAAGGGTGATTATAACTGGAGAGTTGTTACATAATTACTTGTTAACTCCTCACAAACACATACACAGCTACAAAATGCCATGGTTACCCTGGCCATTGAAGCTAGTTTACCTGGTGCAAGAGTCAAGGTTTCTCCAATTAATTTCATTCAAAGAAATAAGCAATCTTGGGACCTATTCCCTCCCAAGACAACTTGTCTGCTTTTGCATACACAAAACAGCCTCCAGCAATTAAGCCAATTGCCTCTAGGGACGAAAATCAGTGTTTCTCTTTAATATTGATTTTTAAAGGGGAGAGGGGATACAGGGGTATATTCAGAGAGCTAAATATTTATCACCTTGATAAAAACGACTTCGATTTCAAACTGGATAATTTGAAGAGAAATCACCTCCCCCCCACCTCCGTGCCTGGCGAGGTGGCGCAAAACGCAAGACCTCAGTGTCGGATGCACTGCATTCCAACATTTTTCAAAAAGTTTACGAGGATTTACCGAAGCGGCAAGGAGAAAAATAAAGCAGGCAGAAGCGGGGGAGAGCGGGCAGGAGGATTTCAGCAGAGAAGCAACCCATGAAGAGCCCGGCGACGCCGTGCAAGGCCCGGTAACGCGAAAGCGACCCGGCACTCGGAGAGCGAGCGCCCCAGTGGAGCGCTGGGACTGACAGCCGCTCGGTCTCCGCCGCTGGGGGGTCCCCCAGCCCCCAGCCCGGCCCCCGCCTCCAATCCCCCTCCCCGACCCTTCCCCCGCAGCGCCTGCGATGCCTGCTGGGCCAACTTGGCCTCAGGTCAGCGCTGCAGAGCGTGGCCCCGGCTGCTGGGGAGGCCGCCGGCGCCCTTACCTCCTTCTGCTTGGGGTCCTGTGGGTAGACGTCGGGCGGCCCAAGCCGAGGGCGCTTCAGCGGTCTCTGCTCATAGCTGAGAAGCCCGAAGGCGGCCATGATCTCTCATGTTAACCGGCGAAATGAATGAGAGTTGAAGCTGGAGCAGCCGCCTCTGAGCACCAGGGAGCAGCACTTTGCAGACAGACTCCTTCTCTCCCCCTCCTCGCTCGCTGTGGCGCTGCAGGCAGGAATAAAGCAGGTTGGATGCTGCTGCTGCTGCCCGGCACGCAGACACGCACTGATGGGGGCAGCCTTCGGCGGGCACACGGCTGCGCTGGAGCCCCGGGACGCACCGCTCCCGTGCCGGCGGCAGAGGGGCTGGAGGTCTGCCAGGGTCCTCCGCGGCGCCTGCCTCCCGTCCCCCCCACCTTGTCCCCAGGGGGAGGAGCAGCTGATGGGAACGTGTGACTTTCTTCACCAATGGACCCAAACCCACCCCAGCGGGGGGCAGGATAGGGGTGGGGGAGGGGCAAGGGAAGAGGAAAAAAAACTTTTCTTGGCGCCTAGGCGGGTGGCTTAAGTGCTCGCCCAAGGCTAGGGTGGCCCTCCTCCCGGAGGAAGAGGCTGCGAAGCGGCCCGCCCCCGCCCCTCTTCCTCGGCAGGGACCCTTCCCCCGCCGCCACGCGCCCTGCAGACCCCGCCACCTGGGCACCGACCCGGCCGGTGCAGAGGGAGGGAGGCCTGGAGGGAATAGGAGACGCAGGGATGCGAGCGGTGGAAAGCGACCGGTTCCTCCTAGACGCCCGCCAGGCTCTGGTGGCGCATCCGCGGCTCGGGTCCCCTCGGCGACTCCGGGCAGGCGCCGAGGAGCGCTGCTGGCAGTCGCGGAGGCTGGAGGGGGCCGTGCTCACGGTGGCGCGGGGCCGACTTAACCCTTTGCAGCCCCTCCAGGGGCTGGGGAAGCGGGGTGAGAAGGGATGGCCGTGATCGCCGACGGGGGCAGCCAGCCCGCAGGCGTCTCGGGCTCCTCCAGCCCGCCGCCCTTCCCCCGGCCACAGCTCCTCCATCCCCCAACCCCCAACAGTTTACCTGTTGGTCCCCGGCTATCGGGCAAGGGCCGGCGGCGGTGGGGTCACTCCGGCGGCCGCAGCCTCCATCATTGGGGTTGGGATGGGGGGAACTGAATTTGATTTTATTAGTGATGTATCTGCTTCGCCCGGAGGAGCTCTGGGGACGCTGCGAAGTTTGCCACTTGTCTGGGGGCGGCGAGCGACGCCGGCTCGGAGCCGGCGTTCTCTCCCCCACGGCCCGGGAGCGCGAGCTCCGGAGTTGGCGGACGGCGGCGCGGCGGCCGCACTGAGCATGCCCAGCTCGGCGGCCGGACCGCGGAGGAGTTGGCTGCGAGCGCGGTGAGCGCGCTCCGGTCCGCCTCTCCGGGTTTTCGCAGCCGCAGAGCGCGCAGCCCGCGGGTGAACTTAGGCGAGGAAGGGAGCGCCTTCAGAAGCCCCTCCAGGCTCCAGGCTGCCCGCTTCGTCTCGACCTCCCCAGAGGTCGCTGTCCCGGTGGCCTGGGCCGGAAACCTTACCTGCGCCGGGCGCGTGGATGGGTGGGGGGTGATCCTCCTGGGGAGACCTTGGACATCCAGCCCGCCCTCGCTCCGGGCTCGCTGCGGGGCGTGGACACCGAGATGCTGGGCCACCTGCCGGCAGCACTGCGGGACCGGAGCGACGGAGACGGGATCCGCCTGTCCTGAGGGACCCGCGGGAGGCGCACCGGGAGAATGCGCCTGCACTTGGCCAAGAATGATGGCTGCCATTTCCCGAGCCTTTGCTTCTCGCCAGCATCTTGACAGTCAGAAGCTCTGGGCCTTACAACAACCTTGTAAGGTTTTACTGTACCCTTTTTATAGCTGGAGCCATTGAGTCAGCCCAGGGAGGTCCAGTGACTTGTTCAAAGCCACGAAGCTAGTCAGGATTTAAACCTACCACTGTCTGATGAACCTATTCTTCCCGTCCTTGGAGTTGGAAGGACTTGGTTTCTAACCTGCCCTTGCCTAATTGCTTAAGGAATTTCTCCGACTCGCGGAGGTCATCTGTAAGATGGTGCGGGCAGAATCTAACTGGAAGCCTTTGTACAGCGCCCGATACATAGTAGGTGCTCTGGAAACGGTTGAATCTGAGTATCTACTTACCTTTGCTGACTTAAAGCAAAGGGGAAGGAAGGAGGTAGATAAAGCGATGGCAATGCGGTAGAGGCTAGCTACTCACTTCTGACCCTGACCTCTGAGCACCTCCAAACCCAGCTAGAGGCCGAGTCAGATTTGTAATCTTGGGCTTCCTTAATCTGAACAAGTACTCCTAGAGAACAGTTAACTGCCGCCAGGAGGCATTCCCCACCTTGCCCCAGGGACTCTCTTCTGTTAATACCCTGGGTTTAACTTCATAGCTGGACTTCCTGTAATATAGGCATCTATCAAATCTGTCTCTGGTGCTTAAGAGAAAGGACAGTTTTTATTATATAACTTCATTAAGAAAATTGTTAAACATACCAAAAAGCTGATAAAACGTACTCATCTCCCAGCTGTGACAATGATCACTACTTTTGTTTCAGCTGTCTATCTTTTCCATCTCCAACTCTCTGGCACACACTAGTAAGGACAGTTTTATTCATTGTTACAACTCAGATACACAGCATGAGACCCAACACATGATGAATATTCAAAAAAAATGTTGGCTTATGGGATGGATTGATGACTGCATCATTAGTGGTACTCTGGGAATACCCTGTACTGCTACTCAGTCAAATACCCCTAGTCTGGGGGAGAAATGTAACCTAAATCTTCCCTTGGGGTACTCAGGCAAGCACATCCAACTGAAACACTTTTGAAGCACTTAAAATATTATCTACTCTTAAGGATTTTTCATGTTAAAATCAAAATGTGTCAATATTGTGCCCCTGGTGTTTGGAAAAAAGGATAGGGAATAGCTCTCTCCTTGTTCTCCCTTCTTTACTCCCTGTCTTGAGACAGTCTGACATGAATTCTTTAACCCTCTCAACACACACACTCAACGAAGAGTAAGAACTTTAGTACCCTAAAAAGTTTCCCTTAAAATCATTATTTTACTACATGGACTTCCCATGGGCATTAGCTCCCTCACCCTGGCATTTGGGACCTTTGCAATCCATTCCCACTTTCGAATCCAACTTTTTCTCCTTAACCCCTTGCCCCAGCTAGTTCTGCTCCTTTCCAAATATGGAATTCCCAGGCCCTTCATTTTTGATACTCACCTCCTGAGAGTCCTTAGAGTCTGAACTCATGTATGAAAGGCCACTTCAGATTCCCCCAGTGAACGGTGGTCCTTTGGCCGATAGCACTTAATTTTTATTCTCCTCTTTTAATACCTCATTATTCATTGACATGCATTCAAATATGTCACACAGAATAGTCTTATTCCCCGGTCCCCACCTTACCCTCTTGCTTTCTTTCTTCGATTCCAGAATGAATCTTTAAACTGACTAAGGCCTGCTTAACATGATGGAATTAACCATAAGCCACTGTGTTCTATGCTAAGCTTGAATTTTTCATATGGTGCTGATTAATATAGCAGATAGGCACATATTCTTGTCAAATAATGTTAAGTCCCATTCGATACTCTTCCTAGGGGCATCTTATCTTTACCTAGTGACCCACTGGGCCTGGGAAAAATTTGTATGGAACAGGAATTACTCAGAAGACCAGAGGTTCCCCAGACAGGTACTAGCCTAGAATGTCAGCCTAACATGAAGAGATGAATTCAGGTTCCTAAGGAAGTTTTATATAGCTATCCAGGGAAAAAGGTTGAAATATGGCTGGAAAAGGATGATTTATAAACCATTTTAAGTATATGGGGCTATATCCTCCAAGTATAAAGCTAACTCTTCACTGCATTTTTTGTGGGTTGACAGATGTTTAAAAGTTGACCCCTTGAGTCACATCCAAGGGTTCCTCAAAGATCCTTTAGCACCAGGAACCTCCTTAACTGTTTATGTTCCCTCTGCAAGCCCTGGTTTTTGGTATTCTACAAGGAGCCCCTCACAGTTGGTATCCATTTTGCGCTTTTGGGCAAAGTCCCTTTAATATAGATAGCTCATGGTGGCTGGGCACAGTGTGGCTCATGCCTGTAATCACAGCACTTTGAGAGGCTAAGGTAGAAGGATCACTTGAGCCCAGGAGTTCAGGGCTGCAGTGAGCTATGATCGGGCCACTGCACTCAAGGTGGGTAAAAAACGAGACTGTCTCAAAAAACAAAACCAAAAAGATAGCTCATTGCTGGCTTTCTCTCCCTACATTTGGTCTGCTGGAAATACACAGATGTCCTTTGCTTGTACGTACTCTAGTGCAGGTATTTCCTAACTAGCATTCTCTCCTTGTCCACCATGGATACACTCTGCAAGCCACAGTTCTCCATCTTGCAAGTTCTCCAATCTGAATCAGAGAACAGTCCCTTAAGTTCACAAAAATTGCAGAGGATAAATGTACAGTTCAGTGGTCCCCTCAAAGTTCTTTTCAGGAGGCTTAAAGTGAGGAATAAAATTTCTTTGGCAAGAGACAGAGACACCGTCATATTTGCAGCAGAGCAGATTTTAAAAATGAGAGTGGAGAATGGCTAGGAGCAGAGGCAGGACGTTAACCCATCAGAAGCTGTGGTCCTACTATTCCTATTTTACATGTTAGCAGGTAGGGCTCCAGAGGCAAAGCTGCCAGCCCAAGCCCGTTGAGTTAGCAAATGGCAAAGCCAGAATTCAAACCTAGATCTCTCTGACTCCTAATCCTGTGCTCATTATTGTTGTCAGTGTGCTACATGTATTAATTATCATTTAAATAACACGTATAAAAGTGAACCTCAGAAGACAGTTCTGATATAAGAGAAGCAAAACTCCTGACAGCTCACTCTGGCATAGCAGCATGCTTCCACTCAAGTGGAAAGAAATAATTCTCAGTGTAGTGCCTGTAGGTGAAGTAATTAAAGTTGCTAGGTTTCCTCATGGGATTGATGCTTGTCCAGGTATATATATTACTGTGTTTTGTTAACAGATTGTCTGCAGGCTGTCTTGCTTACTTCCAGTTTTCTTGTATCCCCATTACACTTAAATGTATTTGTCTTATGCCTACTTCTGAATCAGAAAAGAAAAATTTCTCCTCTTTTTTAGCCTCTTAAAAGGAAAGATGAGAATGACCCGGGAAGGTGGATCAGGATAGAGAAAAGAGAAATGGAAGATTAATTTTGGGATTTTTCATTCAAATTGGGTCTTTAATATAGCATTTATACTTATACAAATGTAAGGAATACAAACATTAAGACTCTCAAACAGCACTAACCAATAGAATTAGATTGCTAGCCAAATATGTACTTTTAAATTTTCTATTATAGTAGCCACATTAAAAAAAATGAAATTAATTTTGATAGTATATTTAACCTAATATAACTAAGCCAAAATATTGTCTTTTCAACATGTGATCAATATAAAAAATATATTAATGACATATTTTACCTTCTTTTTCAGTTAAGTCTTCTAAATCTGATATGCATTTTAAACCTACAGCACGTCATCCCAGCCATATTTCACATGGATTAAAACATCTACTTATCTCTGCTAACTTTAAGTAACCACATATGGCTAGTGGTCAGTTTTGCTCTGAAGGGATCTTTCGGTCCTAATGAACCCATAACATATAGGATCTTAATAACATCATTAAGGAAGCAAGTGGATTTCCCAATTAAAAGAACAAAAAGTAATGAAAAAAATAAAACAAGAGAAAGGTGAAGAGGTAAAGCAGAAAAGTAAAGACAACTTTAGAAGACTGTAGGTTACCCAAAAAGCACTTAGTTGCTAGACAGGTGGGAGTTTTGAGGGGGCAAGGACACAGAAAGAAAAATCTGGGGACTTGAAATCAAAGGATAAGGTAAAAGAGTTTTAAATTACAAAGCTGAACCAATGACGGGGCTAAAGATTTAACCTCACTAGCAAAATGGTGTCTGACACATTTACAAAAAGAAGTTGAACTGGTTGGGTTCTGGAGGTGGGGGGCACACAAACTTAGGTCACTGTTAATCAGGATCACATACTCAACTTTTCAGCACCAGAATCATGTTTTGTCAGCTTACCCATAGCTGTTCAAGCTCTATAAGGTAGACAAATGCTAAACACACTTAAGAGTTCAGTAGAAAATAGAATGCTGATTTATTGATATACAGGAATACCCCTTTCCAGAGACTGAAATAGTCATATCTTCTTGTTTAGATCACCCCCTTGCTAGTTATAAAATTTTTTGTACCATTTGAGCCAAAGTTGTAAGTGTGCCCATCACCAACAGAGCATGCATTGTACCCATTAGGTGTGAATTTACCTGTTCCCTTCTCCCCGCTCCCACCTGCTTGGTTTCCACTGAGTTTTACTAGCATATGTATGTAATACTCTGAAATAAAAATAAAGAAATAAATAAAATTTATTGTAAAACCAAATTAATTAGTAAGCAGAAATTTGTTTGGTGAGCATAAAATTATAGCAAAGAAAATTGGATAATCTCCAAGGAATATTCACTGAGCCTGCTCCACAGTGGAACTCATCTCCCTTGTGACACAAATGGGATAGAAAGATGTCACACTGTGACCTGTGGTCCCACTGGCTGATACAGGAACAGGTTATTAGTGTCTAATGCCTTGATTATTAACTTCATACCAGAGGTTCTTAGTGGACAACAAATTTGTTTTGTTTTCGGTTTGCCCAGTCACTTCTGGATTCTCTGCCTATACTTGGTCCACAGTCTCCAAAAGACATCAGTCTGCTGGAGCTGAGAAGGACCTGCCCCTTTGAGTCTGGTATGTTGTCACAGCCCCAACTGACCAGCTTCCCTCAGAGGGGCTGGCTCATCTGCTGGGTTCCCATATCTTTTTTTTTTTTTTCCCCTGAGTAGCCAGAGCCACAGGCTCTGTGGTTTCTGTGTCTTGAGAGAGTGAGATCCCTACTATGTGGAGACCTCTGCTAATCAGGCCTGGCTTCAGACTCCGGTTGTGAAGGGGCAGGGGCAGAGGAGGGGAGGAGGAGGGAGAGAGAGAGAGAGATTACCTTTTAGTTACACAATTCAGTAGGTTGCCACTTTTTTATTGTTAACTGGTTAGGAATCCAGTCTTCATCATCTATTAGTTACAGGTTATAACTATCTGTAAGGATGGGTTACATCTGACAAAAGTTAATCTTATAATCTGATGATTATTAATTATGAAATATTTCAGTCCTCAGAGGAATATTTCTTTTCCCAGTTCTAGGGGCAACCTCTTACACTTCCTTATATATGTGCCACAATTGTTACACAGAGTAAGAAAGCATGGAAAATTTATTGGATGGCAGAATCTGGATACCACAAAATATCTTTTTTTTTTTTTTGTGACAGAGTCTTGCTCTGTTGTCCAGGCTAGAGTGCTGTGGCGTCAGCCTAGCTCACAGCAACCTCAAACTCCTGGGCTTAAGCGATCCTCCTGCCTCAGCCTCCCAAGTAGCTGAGACTACAGGCATGCACCACCATGCCCGGCTAATTTTTATATATGTATATGTATGTGTGTGTGTGTGTGTGTATATATATATACACACACACACACACACATATATATTTTTAGTTGTCCAGATCATTTTTTCTATTTTTTTTTCGTAGAGGTGGGGTCTCACTCTTGCTCAGGCTGGTCTGGAACTCCTGACCTTGAGCAATCCACCCGCCTTGGCCTCCCAGAGTGCTAGGATTACAAGCGTGAGCCACCGCGCCCGGCCACACAAAATATTTTGATAGATTGAAATGATGAGCTACATGTAACAGAATCAAACCTTATATAAGGATAAACTCTTTTTCCCCCATTTACTGGACATATCTAAGACTATTTGGTATCTACTGTTTGTTAAATCTAAAGTTTAAATTCTAAGCAATAAAAAATAAATGCTGCCAACTCTTTGCTCTCAGTAGCATTTGGGGAATAGTAGTGCACAAATCAATTACATGAATCCTTTATATAATAGTATTTTTTATCAGTATTGTTAAACCATTGCCCAACATTCTCATCACTATGCCTCTTCCCAGGGCTGTTAACAAATAAGAGAGAAGGGAAAGCACCTCTTGGCTACAGTTGTGATATGTGGAGCCACAGAGTGAATTTAAAAATTATATCTCAGAGAAAATGTTGCAAATCGAAATGGAGAAGTGTGTCAAATCAGCAAGGGAGCCTGGAGGAGCTGGGGTCTCCTGACCCCTGGAACCTTCGCCAACTGTCCAATCCTGCTCACGGGAAACAAGGCCCAGCTGAGGGGTGTGACGATGAGCAAGATAGACATTGCATGCAAGTTGGGGCACCTTGAATGTGAACTCCTCTTTGCGCAGTAGTAAATGCAGGCCGCAGAGGTCGTGACAACTAAACTGGGACAGAAGGTGAGAGTAAAGACTGGCGGAGGGAGAGTGAGAGCAGAGGGCAAAGAGCCGAGAACCAAGCTGTTGTCCTGACTGATCAAGGCTCGCGCGTCGGGGCAGGCAACTGACTTGCCCAGCAGAATGGTGGGCTTTTTGCCCGTTGCCGGTGCACATAACGAATGAGAGGATCCCCTGGTAAATGACAGCAACAACAGTGGAGGGTAGAGCAGAAAACCTAATGGCAGGAGTGCACACGAGCATAGTATTAACGAGACAGTGAAATATAATGTGAGGGAATAAGGCCGACACTGCGGCAGACACTGCGTGTTCTCTGCCCAATATCTTTATCCCTTTTCTTTCTAACCCTACGATATGCTGACTACATATACCTACCTTGCATGTAGGGATGGCCACATGGCACTCTTCATAAGCCATAAGTTTAATTGCACTAAGGTTTCTGGGAACGTTTAAACTTTCCTGATGTAGGCAACACCCTTGGCTCCGTCTCTCTTCTTGCATGGTATTTAGACATGATGGCTGGGCTGCAAGGGCCACGTTGTGTCCTAGAGGTTAGAAACACAGTATGAGGAAATGGCAAAGATAATCACAGAGATGTAAGTCCTGATTTTCACTGGCCACTGAACCAATAGCAGCAAGCTATCTACATCCAGATTTCTGATTATATGAAGAAAAATGAACTCTACTTACTTAATGAAGTGAGTGTTAGATGACTTCTCTATTATTTGCAATTTATTATATTCCCCATAGAGATGTTAACCCACCTTGTTGACCTGAAACATAATATTAATACAAAGGGTATGAGAAAATAGTTGCCACATGAGAAGGGTGCAGGAAAAGTAGTGTCCTCAGGAAGAGGCCAGCTTTAGCAAGATTGGAGGCAGGAGCTGAGAGAGTGTTAGAGAAGAAATTGTGTGAGTAGGGCAATTTTCAAATTATGGAGAAAGGATTCCAGAGGCCAGAGTGGATGAGAATGAGGAGAAGGAGAGGAGAGGTGGAAGGCTGGGACAGAAGGATGGCCAAGCTTCATGAGAATGATAGCATGGAAGTAGACCAAGCGACTGTGTGGGCATGGGGGAGCAGGTTACACTTTGAACCTTGGCCATTATGAACAGAAATGAGAGGCATGATGGATTTGGTCTCCAAGTCTCTTTGAGGACAGAAACCTTGTTACCTTCCCGGAGGGATTACCAGGTCGCACCAGTGAGACCATCATCTTTACACATCCTTGGTTAGGAAAAAAAGGAGAAATTTCATCCCTTTGGCCTCTCTAGAGAATCAACATGCAGGTTTAAAGCTGAATAATGAAACCCGGCAATTTCTCTGGATTCCCTCCAAATCTCTCCAGGGGCAGGAATAGAAGCAGCCCCGGGAGGGGGAGGAACTGCAGGCCACAGGGCCTGCAAGGGCAGAGTGAGGGAGGCATTTTGCCCTCCCCTCTGGTAATTGGCCCACAAGGGCTGTTATCTCCCCAAGGAGGCTGGTATTCCCCTCCCCGAGCCCTCATAGTCCCCACTTAGAGTGACAGCTGTGTGCCTGCTAGATCTTCCATGTTGCCATAGTAACGGGCATGCCCCTGGAGCTGTGGGTTCATGGCAAAATGATCAGTCCTCTCTTAAAGGTTGCTGATGTGGATTTGACCAAGAATGCAGGCCAGGTAGATGGACATGAAGGCCTAGAGCCATGAATATTCAGGGTAGGAATTTTACCCCAAATGGTTAAAAGCCTAAGGAGTCTGAGAACGAGTACAAGCTAAATCCAACCAGCCAGGGGTCAAAACAGAAGAAGCAGAATCCAGTCATCATGTCTAAGGGACATCCCTGTGATGGATTTGGTGGGGTAGGAAAGGGAGAGCAGGTGGTAGTAGTAAGAGTATGGGAAGAAGCCAAAACAAGAGGGTCAGAGTGTCTGTGAGTTCTTTTCTTCTGCTGCTGGCTGCATGGTGTGATAGCTGAGCTGCACTAATATTCAGGGATTCTGGGTAGACACTGGCTGCCCCCAACCCTGTTCAGCCATGGATAGCTTGCTTTCAACCTCCATTCTTACTCTGAGTCAATGAAAACCAATTTCAATGGTGTTTTAGGATTCCATCCTTACCTACTGCTCAATCCTTTCATTTGGATGGAGTTCTCAGTATTTCTCTGTGGGCCCATAAAACTGCAGATACCACCCAGGATATCTGACCAGTCTCTACAACTAGACATGGTTCCTAGTTTGTGCTACAGTTCTTGGCTAGGATGAATCCACCACTCTCTGGGCTGGGACTTAGTGGACTATAAGCTCCAAAAGGGAAGGATCTTTGAGAGTTTATCACTATATTCCTAACATGTGGCACAGAGCCTAGCATATAGCAGGATCTTAATAAATACTTATTGAATGAATGATTGAATGAATGGGTCATTGACAACTTTCCTACCCTTGCCTACTTACTCTAGGTTACTGTGCTCTTACGTGGGTTCCTGCATTGTCATGGTCCTATGTCTTCCTGGGTGGATCCTTTTAGAACCAAGATCTTCCACCTACTTGTCACTGAAAGCATCTGTGACCAGAGATTCCTGGTTATCCACCTGGGTGAACCCATGGACACCAATACCAGCCTGGACTAGGACAAGATTTCAATTATCTCTTTAGCCACGACAGGTAACTTCTGTATCACATTCTTGGTGACAACAGCATTAGTTCACTGACCCAGACCTTGGTCTCAGCCCTCTTTCTTCTTTGCACGAATGGACAACTTGTCATCATTCACTGTCAAAGCATGTGGACTCTGTGAGAGTTGTGGTAATAGTGTAGATGGTCTTGAGGGTCTCACAGCTACAACAGCCTAGGAGGAAAAAGAAGTATGATAATATGTAATTCCACTCTGATTCACAATTAATGTAAAGTCTTTCCCCTATACATTATCTAAAGTAGTATGTATACACACAACTGTTTTTATTTTCTTATAGCATTTACCACTATTTAAAATTACTTATATATTTGTCTAATGGTTTTTTGTCTCTTTCATTGGAATGTAAGCTCTATGATATCAGGAACTTTGTTCATTTTGTTTACTGCATAAACAGTAGGCATCCAGTAACTGTCGAATGGATGGATTAAATACTCTGGATGTCCTCAGAGTGAGCCTTTTGTGTACCTAGGAATCCAGTTCTCTGACTGCCTTGTAGAATGCTCATTTTTCTCTTCACTTGCTCCACCTTTCCATGGCATGGGAGCAGCCATCACCTCCAACATCCGCCACACTGCCATGGCACTGGTGTTTCCTATGCTATCAAAGCCCCCACTGCCATCTTCCCACACATATCTGGCAAAACCACACTGCCCTGAGGAGGCTGTTCAGCTGGGCCCAAGCCTGCATTACCGACCCTGATAACACACCAGCGTGGAGATGCCTGGCTGGACTCCCCGCTGAAGAGGAGGCAATCTCTTTCCTCACCCTTTGCATGACCCACATTCCAAAACAAGGCTCCCTTGAGCGTCCAGATATTTTTTGTAAAAATAACTCTTTTTGTTCCTTGCAGTCAGCCCCCTTGCCTAGGAATCTGGCATTAGCCCATCTCAGTGACAGGCCAATACTGGGCACTGGTATTGGACTAAGCTTGTGTGCATTGTCCTTTTTTTCCATGGCTGATTTTTATCCATCAAGGTCCCTCAATTTCTCTTATAGTCCCTAGGAAAACCTCTGACACCACCTGTTCACCTAGTGGACCTGACATGTCTGAATCCTCCTGTGGACACAGAGCAGCAGCTGCAATAGGCACAACACAAGGGGTTTGGATTTTATCCTGTAGGTGAGAAGGAGCAAATGAAGGCCTTGGATAAGGAGATTGTTTTGAAGAACCAGTGCCTTAGGGATGGGCCTTTATTGTCCATATGTAGGATGAGACATGGGGGAAGACTCTAGGATGCCTTTGGTCTTTGTAATTCACCCCAAAGTTCCTGATTAATGGAATTCCACATCCTTCCCACATCTCTGTGGGAGTCAGTAGTTTTCTCTGAATATTTCTGGCTTTCTGTTGTAAGAGCACATGCTTTGTGTGCTGGTTAATTTTATGTGTCAACATGACTGGGTCATGAAATGCCCTGATATTTGATTGAAAATTATTTCTGGGTATGTCTGTGAGAATGTTTCTGGATGAATATTTGAATCTGTGATCTAAGTAAAGCAAATTACTTTCCCTAATGTGGGTGGGCATCATTCAACCTGTTAAAGATCTAAGTAGAATAAAAGGCTAAGGAAGAATTTTTTCTCTCTGTCTATTTTCCATCTGGGACATCAGTCTTCTACCTCCAGAATGGAATCAGACCGGAACTTTTTTTTTTTTTTGAGACAGAGTCTCGCTCTGTTGCCTAGGCTAGAGTGCCATTTCGTCAGCCTAGCTCACAGCAACCTCAAACTCCTGGGCTCAAGCAATTCTTCTGCTTCAGCCTCCCGAGTAGCTGGGACCATAGGCCGGTGCCACCATGCCCGGCTAATTTTTTCTACTCTTAGTAGAGACAAGGTCTCTCACTCTCACTCTGGTAGTCTTGAACTCCTGACCTCAAGCAATCCTCCTGCCTTGATTATTTAATATTAATACTTAATTGACGTTTATTTCCAAAGTTGGATTTTAAAGTTCTTGAGGGCAGGGGCTGTGTCTCTTTTTGTCATGTCTCATTAAATCCTTATCTTTTAGTAACAAGAATAATGGCTGAGAGAAAGGAAAGAAGGAGTAAAGGAAAGAAGAAAGGGAGAGAGGAAGGAAAGAAGGGAGGGAGAGAGAGAGAGAGAAAGGAAGATTGCGGAGGGTGGGAGTAGCATCTGCTGAATGTGACGTGCTGGACTTGGAAGCTCTGCTTGTTGACGTGTAAGCCTGGTGAGGACAGCCCACCCTGTGCAGAAAGAACTCTGTATTGATGTTTCAATGTCTAGCAGCCTCTCACTGGCAGGTCCTTTCCTGGTCAGGCTTGAAATACAGGTTGGACGTTTTTAAAGGACTCTGAGAACTTGGTTTTCTGAAGAGTGAAGAAGCAGATATGAGTAGGTAGGTGCACGAGCTGATGCTCTGCTGAGCGTGTCACCGAATGGCAGGTGAGATACTCTCCCACTCTCTGGGCTTCGCTCCCCATCTGACACCCTCTCAGGCTCTCTTAGTCAGGGATTGTTGGCTGTGGCAAATAGAAATCTACTCAAACTAACTCAATAAAAGTGGGGGATTTTATTGTAAAGATAAAGTAGGCTTGTTTAAGGATAAGGGAGCTGAACTGCAGCCAGGCCTCATGGGAACCAGGCTCCAGGAGCTACTGGGAACTGAAGCTTCATTCTCATGTCTCCAGGGTGCTGTGCTCTGATTCATCTCCTCTTCTGTCTGTGTTTTTCTTTTAATCAACTTCTTCCGTTTGAACAGGATCTCAACATGGCCACCAGCCCACCAATATACATAAATAATCAGTTCAAGATGTTATCACCAAATTGACCAAATTGTGTTTCTTGATTAAATTTTTCCAGAGAAAGAACATGGGTTAACTGACAGCCATGCTATTGGGTAGACTGTCTACTTTTTATTCAGATAAAGTCTAGGTCTTGTGATGTAAACGTGGTCTACTGTGCTTCAGATATTTTTCATTGACCATGGCTGGAGGTATCAGCCCCAAATCATGTCTGTTATGTAGCTGCATTAAGAGTCCAGGTCCTTGCTACATCACACATTTTGAAGAGGCTGCCAAGGTTTACCATAAATCTCTTGGATGCCTCCAACTTCCGCTAATGGGTACATCATAGCCAAAAGGACAGAAGTGGAACCTCAATGACCAAGGTGGTACCACCTTCCTGGCCATAGTTCACTGGAACATGGGAGGCCACCTGACCTAAGCTGGCCTAATTTTAGATTCTTCTGCAGGAATTTGGAATTGGAACTGTGAAAAACTGGTCTTTCTTAGGGGCTGGACCTGTAGTGCATCTGATTGGGAGCTGTGGTTGGCTACATTCTGTCATGTGGACTGAATTGCAAAAGAAGCAATTCTTCAGGCGGAGAGAAATATGAAGCTGAGGTGCAGAGAAGGACCGCTATCTGGGTTTCTGATAGCTTTTTAGGAGGAGGTAGTGCTTCCTGACTTTGGCTGTGTTCTTGCCAACGGATTCTGTGAGCTTCTCCCCAGTTCTTACAATGAGCTCCTTTTAAACATCTTAAATTTATTTGCATTGATTTCTGATACTTGCATCCAAATGTATTAACTAATGCAAAAATCAGAAGTATCTGAAGTAACATGTATAAAATCAGTCCTTTAGAAAAAAATATGCTGTAATCTGAGACAATGACGGAGATAGTTGGAACTTCCCTATCTTGATTCTCTTTCTTGGTATGTGCTGGCAAAGGAATTCGTGGACAACCACCTGTTATCACCTGGGATTCAGATCATGTGCCTTCAGAAATGGAGACATTAGTGGTCTTAGCTAAATATCAGGATATTAGAGTATTGATTGCTTCTTTCAGCCTTTTACAGAAAGCAACAAAATAGAAGCAAATTCTTGTCCAGTACTTCCCATATGGAAAAATACCACAAGCCACACAGCTGATAATTACAAAGGTACAGATCAAAAATCAATTATTAGATTGGTGATAGCTTGGGGGAATTGAGGAGTCTTTACCACTCTCTTTACCTAAACCTGTAACAAATCCTCTTATTGTAGACAGCCAACCATGAGCCAATTTATGAAGGGCCTTATGGACTTTGGATTTATTATGAAGGTGATAAATTAGGGAGAGTAGGGGAATAATATTTTGGCTTTTGTGTGAAGAATTGGCATAAGAGAGTTTAAGGGTGAAACCAGAGAGACCAGTTTGAAAGGAATTGCCACAATCTAAAACAATTCGATAGTCACCTGGTCTAGGATGGTAGCAGTGGAGAAGGAGGTCAGAATATTTTATGGAGGTAGATTTAGTAGGATTTACAGATGGGTAATATAACCAGCTTAACTTGTAAAACATAGCCACACCAAATTGCCACATCCAACATTCTCTTCTTGCAATAAGAGATTGATGTCTGCCTCCGTCAAGAGGTGAGGTCTATGATCCTTTCTCATTGAACTCTTGAACTAGTAGTAACTAGTTCAACCAAAAGAATGCGGCAGAAATGATGTTCTATGATTGCTGAGGCAGGGTCATGAAAGGCAGCATGGCTTCTGCCTGGTTCCCACTTTCACTTGGGATGTTTGCCTGTGGAACTCAGCTGCTATTTTGTGAGAAAGCCTAGAATACAATGAAGAGATCATGTGTGGAACATGATGGCCAGCAGCACTAGTAGCCCTGTGGCTGCAGCCAGCATTAACTTCTAGACATATGACTGAATTCAACCCATTGATTAATTCAACCCCCAGTCCTTGGGTGTTCCAGCTGAAGCCCTGCCATGGGCTATCTACATTCCTGAACCAAAGAACCCATGAATCATAATAAATATTATTGTTGCTTTAAGCCACTAAGTTTTGGAATAATCTATTATGTAGCAATAGATAATCACAGATTGGATGTGGGATGTAGGAGGAAAGAAAGAAGTCTGGTGTGACTCTAAGGATTTTGATCTGAATGAGCAAGAGAAGAACTTTTTTTAAAAAAATGAAATCATGCATTCTCCTTTAGATATGTTTGGATAGCTTCCACTGGCACCCTCTACTTCATCCACACTTGCCTTCCTGCTATTTCCTTCTTGCTAACACAGCAAGCTCACGCCCACCCTGGTCTACAATGATGGAATCCCCTTAGCCATTTTATATTATCTGACAGCAACCCCATGGTCACAAGTGGATGGAACCAGGGGTTTTGCTGAACTCAGGTTAAGCCAGTTAGAGTCATTTCCCGGGAACTTGGAAATATATTGAGGGAATTAAGAGTTCTATATGGGACTGAACCAAAAAATTTAAACTTGGAAGGTGTGGACTTCAGTATTTTGCAAGGCAGAATAGACAGAAGGCTCTGACTGAGAGAGGGAGAGAGAGAGAGAGAATACTGCTTAAATTCCCACAGGATTTCCATTGGGAAATCTTCAGCCCAGTTGTAATCTTGGCTTGGCTTCTTAATACACATATCCTTATAATAAATTTCCTTTTATTTTGCACTAGTTTGTTCTAGTTGGTTTTGCTACTTGAAACTAAAGAGTCCAAGCTGATATACACAGTTAATCAGAACTTCCTTGTTTCTCCAGCAGGCCAAGCTCCAGGCTCCTGGAAATAGCACTGCTGGGGGGGCTTTCTCAACACCCAGAGCTCCGCCTCACCTGCTAGAAGTGTGTATAGATCTCAGTACTACGGTGCTAATTGACAACTTGATACTGATCACACGCTGACTTGGTTCAGGTGGTTAAAGAGTTTGCTCGTGCCATTGCTACATGGAACTTTTTGATTTATGTCTTAGAGGAGCAAGAAAGGGAGAGAGTCCTTGAGGAAGGCTCCTAGCAGTTATTCTAACCCCCTTTGTAACTGTGTAGCATGCTGACATATCCTTATTGTCATCGGTTACCAGTAATAAGGAGTCATGCTAAGTTAAAAATGTCCTAACTTCTCTAGAAAATCACCACTCATCTTTTAGAAATGTTATGTTTGGTTTGAATGTGTTTTATGTAATGATACATAGAAGAGAATCCCTCTAATAGTGGCTTGTCAGGGTGTTAAAACTCAGGCTCTCTGACTTGCAATCGTCGTAAGGTGGTGGTTAGTGAATACATGCTACTGAAAGTGTCTCGGAGCAAGGAATAGGAGGGAGCTCGCCTTAGTGAAGCTGTCTGTGCCACACTATGGTAGTGGGGAAAAAAAAAAAAAACAAAAAACGTCCAGGGTCTTTTTCAAAGGTAGGGCACTAAGTGAAGGACGGTTTTATTTTCTGGCACCATAAGGAGGGGGAAAGGCAAAGGAGTCAGAACAATGTTCACCATGCCAGCTGCTAGCACTAAGAAGGCAATTTAACACCTTCTTTCTGCAAAGATATGACATAAGAAGGAAATCATAATTTCTGTATTTTGATTGCTCCCTGTATGCCAGGTGAGATTCTAGTGACATCTCTGTAAGGTTGGAGGGTGTCAGGCAAATGACCTTGGGTAACCTCCCCTCCCCTCCACCCATGTCTATGTTGCTGTAAAGCTGAAGGCAGAGTGGGGAGAGTCACCTATAATCTCTGTTCATCGCAGCACTCGTCTGAGGATAAAATGGATGGGACATTGTTCCGAAAGGTCAAAGATACTCTGTAAATATAAGAGCTTATCAATTTTTCTTTCTATGCACTTTTCTTTTTTTTTTATTCTTTAAAAAAAAAAATCTTTATTAAGGAGAATTTTTGTCTCTTCTAAGGAGGAATTTAGGTAATACTTCAATAGTTTTTTTTTTATTTCAGGAAATTATTGGGGTACAAACATTTTGGTTACATGTTATGACTTTGCCACATCCCAACCATGATTTGAGACATGCCCTTCCCCCCCAAAATGCTCACCGCATCCATTAGTTTTGAGTTTACCCACCCCCACCCCCAACCCCCCAAAAATATTACTACTGTGTGAGCACCTTAGTGTTGATCAGTCGGTGCCAGTTTGATGGTGAGTACTTTTCTCTAGGAGGAGAGGAAGCAGGCTTGGAGAGGCGGATAGATAATAAATATAATTAGTAAATTATAGATTATTTTATTATAGAAGGTAATGATTCCTATGGAGAAAAATAAGGTGGGGCAAGGAGAATAGGGAAATTTACAATTTGAAGCATCCAGTCAAATTTTAATTGTAAGGTACAGCTCAAATGCCACTTCCTTGGAAATCACCTCCCCTGAATTTCCATCCTGGTGTGGAAATGACTGATTACATACATGACCTACCTCTCATGGTAGACTATGAAATTTTTTGAAGGCGAGAAATGTGTGTGCATCTGTGTGTGTGTGTGTGTGTGTGTGTGTGTCTGTTTCTGTAAATTTCAGTCCTGGCTTCTAGAGCACCTTCCACAGTGAAAAATGACAAAATTACTGAATGTGTAGGTGGCTCCCACTTGTCCCCTTCCTGGTCCCACCTTTTCAAGGGGATTTCTTCCTGACCTTGTTCCTTTCTTTTTTCTTGCCTGGACATTCTGAGACTCATAAAAATGCTTATGCATCTGATGCCAAGAATAATTGCCACAATTTTTCAGCCGCAGGGAACTGGTAAAGGTCATGCCAACATGCAGACTGTGCCAGTTGCTTCGCTGGGTAACGCACTTGTCCCATTTATTTTTTCCCTAAGGTTTCTCTTGTGTTAAAGATAAAAGGGAGAAACTTGATGAGGCACCTGACCCCAGGGGAAGGCAAACAGGTAGCTACAGTGGGTGTCTTTCCCTAGGTGAACAGGTTCCCATTGTACCATCTCTGGGTCAAGATGAGGGGAGCCCTGTTACAGGTCACAGCTGGTGTGGGTAGAAGATCCCATGATTCATGACATCATTCTCACTGAGGAAACTGGACCCTGGAAGGTAGGTGATTCCTCATGGCACAAGTCAGAACTAGAATTCAGGCTCCCTCAGCCATTCTTAGTGATGGCCCAGCTGGGTTTATTGCTGTTAGAAATGGAGATAGAAAGGAAGCCTTCCTGTGTGAAAGGTGCCATTTGCATGTAAATAACCACAATGTCAGCAAGAACCTCTCCTTGGTGACCCAGATTGGCCTCTATGGATTGACTAGGATCTGTCGCAGCAGAACATCATAGTGGAGTCTTGTGCTGGAGCCAGGAGCCCACAGACAGAGGACGTTCCCCATCCTGCCTCTGCTTGTCTGGGGGATGTACACGTGGGAATTTATGGGGAGGGAACAAGGAAGAAAAGAGAATCATAAAATTAAATTCCTCCAGCTTCCTGTTTTTAAGTGACTAAATTATGATTATTTCATATTTTGGGGGGATGAATTAAAAAAAACAGATGAGGAAGTGGAAGCTCAGAATGATTAAGAGACTTACCTGGGACCACACAGCTAGTCCAGGGTGGTGGCGGGGATGCGGCAGGGGATGGGAACGGAGACCCAGGTGTCTGGTTGCCCCATGTGGTTCTCTTTGTCTACGTCCTCACCCTGAGATTACAATCAGCAAGGGAGCAGAAGGTCATGAGCAGAGAGAGAACAATGAACAAGGAGGGAAAGAGACTGCTCAGGGAAAGGTGAAGCGGGTTTCAGGTGAGGACGCTGATCAGGTTCACCTGGTCCACACCCAACCCAATGCTGCCAAATCAGTTCTTTTTATTTTTTTACTTGTCTGGTGCACAATGGCTCTGTTTAACATTGACCTTGCTGCCCAGGTGCTTTCAGAAATATCAAACATTGTCTCTGCAGCCCAGGACTAGAATTCTGCCACGGCTGCCCTTAACTATTCAGCAAAAATTTCTAGCATCATACTTGTGATGTTGAATTATAAAATAGTTCCCTTTTGTATGCTTGTTTCTTCTGCTAGACTCTGTCTGTATTCCTTGCTGTCCTTTGAACACATGAGGCATGATCTCACCTCAGGACCTTTGCACTTGCTGTTCCTGTGCTTAGATTGCTATTTCTCTAGATATCTGTATAAGTTGCTTTCTTGACTCTGTCAAATCTTTGCTACAATGTCACCCTCTAATGAGGCTTTCTCTAATCACCCTATTTAAAATCACAAGCAACCTCCCTAAAATCCTTTTCTACTGTATTTTTTTCTGCATGGCATTTATCACAAATGGATATATGTTTTCCTTTTGTGCTTTCTTTTCTGTCACTGTGTAAGAATGTAAGTTCGTGAAGGCAGGGTTCTCTACTGTGTCCTCAGTGCCTGAAACAGTCCCTGACAGATAATAAGTACCCAGGAAATGTTTGTGAACTAAATGGCCAGTGAGTGAGCGCACTCCTGCAGGACAGACACATTTACCACAATTCCTGGCACCTAGCACATGCATAATGTCTAGGGAATGAAAGACAAACTTTGTTTCTTTCGAGAGTTCTATGTATGACTACACCTGATAATTTAATATTACCTCTTGTGGCTACACAGCTCCTTGATTTCTTTTGTGAAGGGACTATTTAGACAACACTCTCTCCCACATTCTGGGCTCTCCAGTAAATACTGTAGACGTTATTGAGCTGTTCTCTGAGTCCCCAAATAGAATCAGAGAACAGCTCTGATTCTGTTTGCTGGTTGTTTGCTCCTGTAGCACCTTCTCTGCTCTTTTAAAAAATACACAAACCCCTTATTGTTCCTTGTTTTTTTCCCAACAGACTGTAAAGACTTCAGGAGGGCAGGGACCATGTGAAACTTGCTCACCGCTGTTTCCCGCATTTCCAGTCCACTACCTGACACTAGGTAGACAGTAAATGAGTATTCGTTGACTGAAGGGGCTGGGTGTCATTATCAGTGCCAAGGAGAGATTATAAAATATGTTCTTTGACCTCAGATACCAGATTGAGTAATGCTTTGGGGGAATTCCCTCCCTTCAAGTGCCTCAGTGAGCACTTCTTTTGGGAAATTCCTTCACCTGAAGATTTGACATTTACAAAATTACGTACCTTCTTAAGTTCCAAGATTGAACGTAGGAATTCTGTTTATTCAGCACCAGAAAATTATATAAAATGCTACCCAGATTTTCTATATTTAAAAATTGCTTCTCTGAAGTCTTTTAGCCTGCAGGAAAGAGGCAGACATGGTATTATTAAAAATTAAAAATTTATTTATTTATTTATTAAAAAGATCAAAAAATAGATGCTGGTGTGAGTGCAGAGAGGAAGGAATGCTTATACACTGTTGGTGGGACTGCAAATTGGTACAACCTCCACGGAAAATAGTATGGAGATTCCTCAAAGAACTAAAAGTAGAACTACCATTTGATCCAGCAATCCTACTACTGGGTATCACCCAAAGGAAAAGAAGGCTTTGGTCAAATAGATACCTGCACTCGAATGTTTATTGCAGTACAATTCACAATTGCAAAGATGTGGAATCAACCCAAACGCCCATCAACTCATCAGTGGATTAACAAAATGTGGTATATGTATACCATGGAGTACTATTCAGCTACCACGGAGTACTACTCATAAAAAGATGAATTAATACCTTTTGCAACAATCTGAATGGAACTGGAGATTATTCTCCTAAGTGAAGTATCTCAAGAATGGAAAAACAAAGACCACATATACTCACTATTAAATTAGAACTAACCAATGAGCACACATGTTCACAGAGGGAAGTAAAACTCAGTGGAAATCAAGCAGGGGGTGGGGAGGGGCAAAAACCTACCTCATGGGCACAATGAACAGTATCTGGGTGATGGGCACACCTAGAGCCAGGACTCAGCATTACAAAAATGATGCAGGTAGCCTAAAATATTTGTACCCCTTAATATTTTGAAATAAAAAAAAAAAGAGAGGCAGAGATGATAGGTTACCAAAAAGCCTCCTTGGACTAACCAAATAATAATAATAATGATGATAATAATAATAATTGCTACTAACTTTATTTATCTTAATAGATGAGATCTGATTAAATGTATTGCATATACAGCCTATGATTCTCAAATATTTTTGTTAGCATTTTATCAATTTTCATAATTCATGTTTTTAGGTTGACTAAATGTCTCTTTCTTTTAAAGACTTCATTGAGCATCTTGTTACAAAAAGAATACATTTTTGTCATAATAAAATTAGAGCATACATAAATATATAAACTAAAACAGGGAAAGTATCTCCTTTCTTTCCTTTGCTTCCCAATTGCATCACTCAGAAGTAACTAATTACTCTTAGTTTTTTATGATTCTTTTTATGCTCATCAAACATTTATTTTTTTATCATAACAAAAATTGTATCATATTTTACATCATCTTCTACAACTTGATATGTTACTTTATAATTTTGGATGTTCTTGTAGCTTGTTAATTGTAGGTATGCCTTATTAACTTCAGCTGTTCTGAAGAACTGCCTTCTGTTGTAGAAGGGATCCTCTTTTATCCACTTATTTCCCTAATTTCTTCCAATGACAAATGATGTTGCAGTACACATCTTTGAATGTGACTAGTCAGTCACGTCCAGTATTCTGACGATACATGGTTGGAAGTGGAATTGCTGGTGGATTTGTGTCAATTTAGCCAAGGTGGAGCCCCATTTCCTATAATTTCTTCCCTTTCACGGTTTTGGTTCAGTGTGGGCCACAAGAGACATTTTGCATGGGATTTGGAAGGAGGAAGGGCATGAAGTAGGAGCTTAGGCTCTGAAAATTGGTGTGGGGGCGCAGGGGGTGAGGGAGGGGAGGGAGACTATTGCAACTCACATACTGCAACGTGCTGTCTCTTATCTGCTGGTTGCCTGGCTGCCATGGAAGCACCACTCCCAGACTGTCACTTCGCCTGCCAGGTCTTCCCTGAGCTTCTTCAAAACCTGGGCCAGGTTCATATTTAGTTCTGTGATAAAAAGCATCAGCTCTCCTGTCATCCTTCTCTATCCAAGCTTTATAAAAATATTCTCTCTCATTTTTGTAAATAAAAAAGTAATTGATTCATACATAATTTATTTTTTGATGTAGTATGCCAATTGTCCAACTACTATTTACTGCTTTCTTTACCCATTAATTTGAAACTTCATTTTCATATCATATTTCCATATTTACTTGAGTTTTTTTCAGTACTTACTTTTCTGTTCCACAGATATATTTTAAGTCTATAGTAGGATGTAACTTAATTTTTATAATTTCTGAAGCATTGGAGCTTATTTTGGTATCCAACAGTCAAAAGATCTCATTATACTTTTTCAAAAATTTCTTTGGTTTTTCTATCTATCTCAAGTTCTAGGTAAACTTTAAAATCAACTGATGTTTGATCAATGTATCAGTTATCTATTGCCACAATAACTCATTGGCTTAAAACAATAAGCTTTTATTATTACTCAGTTTTTTAGTTAAATCTATCGGTCAGCTGACTACTGCTTCTGGTTTTGGCTGGGGCCACTCATGCATCAGTTGTGGATCAGGTTGTAATTTAGCTGGGTTTCTCACACATTGGGGGTCTCCCGGCTGTACACAGTCTTTGGCTGGGACCACTGGGCTATCTTCCAGGTAGTGTCTCATCCTCAGACAGGCTAGCCCAAGCTGTTCACATGGCAGTGGCTAGAGTCCAACAGTCAGAGCATAAGTGTGCAAAATCTCCTGAAGCCTAATTTCAGAAATGGTGCACCATCCCTTTAGGTACATTCTGTTGGACAAAGTCATAAAACCACGGGGTGGGAAATGGATTCCATCTCTTAAAAAGCAGAGCTGCAATCACATTTCAAAAGGCGTGCAAAGGAGAGGCTCTTGAATGGAATCATCAATACAATCATCATGACACAACCTAACAACATGAACAAAAAGCTTGTTGGGATTTTGATTGGACTTGAATTAAAAGAATGGATTTCATTCTATGAGACCTGACGTTTATATGATGAACACTCAAGTACCCACCATCCAGGTTTGCCAGATCTTAACATTTCGCTGTATTTGTTTCAGATTTTTAAAAATAACACAGTTGAGATACTCTTGAAATCCTCTGTGTGCTCATCTCTGATGTTATTTTCTTTTCCTTCTCCAGAGGCACCCATTATCCTGAATTTGCTGTTAACATTCCCACACATGCTTCCACATTTCACTGCATATTTATGTCTCCATAATGACCCGTACACAGTTTATACAGTCTGAGCTATTTGATAGGGGAAAAAACCCCAAATAACCCACAGTTTATTTGTATTTATTTAAATACGTTACATCTGCGGTGCCCTAATCTGTGGTTCATATCTCCAGCAGTTTGTTTAACATGATGGTTTTGAGATTTATCCATATCAACATACAAAGCTTTGGACATATTTAATTTTTTGTTAGTATATGTGAAGTGCTCTTTCTCATAATTTGAGATTACCTCTACAACCTGTGTTTTTCTCATTTATCAGTTCTAGTGGCATTTATTTGTTTTGTTTTATGCCTCTATTTTCCTTTTGGACTGGAAATATGTTTGTCTGTTGTATTGATCATTTCAAAGAGACAGCTCCTGGTTTATCAAGTCCATTTAAAAATTTGTCATGATTTTCTACTTACATTTTTTTTTTAAAATTCCTTCTAGCTTATTTTGGTCGCATGTGTGTATGTGTTTTACTATTTTCTCATAATGTGTATTTCATTTATTTTTCATTGTTCACATGGTCTAATAAATGTATTTACAGATCTAGTTTTTCTCCTTTAATGTTGTTGCTACAATATCAATTTCAGTTATTTCTAAATAGTTTGCAATTTGAGGATGAGCTCTGCACTATCTCAAGTGTAACTGAGCCAGCTATTTTAATATGTCAAAATGGTTGATATTCTTTTTTAGCGTTTGTTAATTTCTGCATGCCTTATATTGTGGTCAGGGAATGTGTCTTGTGTTATTAAATCCCATTTAAGTGATGGTTTTGATTGAATATTAAGTTCTAGATTCAAAATAATTTTCTCTAATATTTATATACATTTTTTTTCCTTTGGACTCCAGTATTCAGTATAGTGGACACAAAATTTGATGGCAGTTTCATTCTTGTTCCCTTATAGATCACTTATTTTTGTTTGTTTTTTTCCCTTCCAGAAATGTGTAATATATTCTTTTTATCCTTGAGTCTAGCAGTGTGTCTTTTTTTCAGTATTGGTATCAGGATCTTGGTGGACTCTTTCGATGTGAAGGCTTAAGATTCTTTTTTTAAGCTCAAGTAATTTTCCTTATGTTATTAATATTTCTTTAATTTTATCATTCTCTTTTTATACTCTCCTTGAGCTTTTATTAAACAGATGCGTATCTTTTGTGCCCCTTTTTTCATGATTCTCGTTCCCCCTGATGGCATTTTTACTATACATAGTGGGAAGTGTAGCAAGTTTATATACAGTCTCGATACAGATGTGCAACAAAAATAACTTCTTAAATTTTTATTTTAAGTCATTCTTTTTCCAGTGAAGGCAAGAAAATACATTACATGTTACCAAAATGTTTGTACCTCCATAATACCCTGAATTAAAAAAATAAAGAAAAAAATTTCTTTCCAATCCAAGGCAACTCAGTCACTTTCAGTTTTAAACATAGCCTGTTCAGGATTTAAACTCAGTCAGTTCAAAATTCTCTTTCCTCTTCTCCCGTCTCTCCCTGGGGAGTGATGTAAATTCTCAGGGGCTTTTTGTATCATCCTAGCATTGGGAGTAGAATATTAACTACAACTAATCGCATTGTTCTCACTGTCCTCTGTACAGATGTAGCTGTTCTTTTCTGGTTCTTACTGCCTTGTGGTCCTATCTGCTGCTGCTGTCCATGGTCAAGCCATGGCTTCTCTCTTAAGAGACACATGCTCTGTATTGTCTTTGTATGGCCCTAAGGCTCTTTTGTCTTTCCAGCCTTCTCAGCAATTTTTTTATACTGAGATGTCAGGATCCTGTGACCTTGTCTTGGTCCCTCTGCTTAGAAACCTCCACCAAACATTGTTGATAGGTTGCTCTGCTGCCATGTTGGGTGCAGAGAATCGCTAGAGGGTTTGTCATTACCCTAGGAAGTTAGGCAAAAACATTCCCTCTTCCAGATGCTTCTAAAAAATGAGGGCTTATATCACTTATGGCTCCCCTCTGGGACTCACCTGGAGTTGGGGAGTGTTGGGGCACTGACCCCTTCATAAGGATTCAGGCAGCATCTATAACCTGGGATATCCTCTGATTTTATCCTCTCCTACCTACAGATAACATCTTTTTTCATTTTTAAGTGAGAAGACGACTCTTTATCATAGTGTGAATTTTAAGCTCATGGTATAAACTCTCTGGTTCCCATCTTTTGGGATTTATCCTTATATTTACAGATACATTTTGAGGAATTCCAAGGAAAAATTTTTTAACTTTCAATACAGTCTCTCTTTCAATTAAAAGCTTTGGTGTTGAGATAATTATTTCTGTAATGTATTAAAAACTTATTTAGAAATTCATTCGGTTTCTTTAATTCATGTTACATCAAGCCCAGTCCTAAAGGGAAAATATATGACAAGTCATCACTGCTTTCTGATACATGGAGGTAAAACAAAGGCTATAAGGAACACAGGGTAATGGGCGGGGGTGGTGGTGGGAATTGTTGGTGGGTGGTGGGAAGCTAGTGTTTAAAATCTCAAAATATTGTTTGACTGAAATTAAGGTCTCATCTTTGGAAATGCTACTTAGATTTTCAGATGTGTCTGTCTATGATTATTTCGTTGGATTGTCAATCCCTGCTTTATGCTGCATCATGACTCACAAGATGTCTGGCAGAAGCTGGTGACTGTGTATTGTGGAGGGTTTGGTAAACATTTCACCTTCTCTCCTTTTGTCCGCTCATCTATTGATTTCATTTGCTGTGACTTCCATTGTTGTCAACACCAACCTGGGTGATAGCTTCCTCTAGCAGCTGCCGATTCTCCTCTTTGCTCTCTATTTGATTCTGACTAGACTAGTTGTGATCCTGTTCTCTTACTCATTCAGCAGCAAGGCCATCTAAACACCTGCACATCAGGTCTCCAGGCAAAGACTTCTTCTAGCCTTGCCTCATGCATAACTGCCATTGGGTTGATCATTGAGACTCCAGCTTTAATCTATGCATGCAATGATTTAGGCAAGTGCCTGGTGGGAAAAGGCTGTGACCATGTTCTACACAGTGGTGAGCCCAGGCTGAACTTTCCAATTTTACAGGCTAAGGACAAGGAAGTAAAGGAGGCCCTGAGGAAAGCTCTTAATAAAGCCAAGTTGTGCTAATTATCTTTACAGCTCTGCAAAATGCTCAACAGCCTCCTCTGTTGTACCAGCCATCTGGGCTGTCATTATCACTTGCAGGTGTTCATGCATACTAGGCACGGAACCAGGACCCCAGAGGTAGGGAATCTTCCAGCAAGGAGTTTCCCATGCAGCTTGGCTCCCAGGAAAGCAATGAAAGACAGGAGCAGAACATCAACAAAGAAATTCCATATTTTAATGGAGAGAAATATTGATAAGGATTTGAAATTCAGTTACATAATGGCAACAATAGAGAAGGCTGACGTCAGTGGAAACATTAACACTGAGCCAAAGAAGAGTAAAATGGGTTAGGAAGAAGATGAGGAGACAATTGCGTAATGGATTTATGAGAACTCCCGTCCAAAAAAAGAATGCTTCGTCATCTCTGAGGATATTTTCTTATATGATTAGAAATATTACATTTAGTTCAAATGATTTATAATTTTATTCTTAAGTGAGACGTTATATGTGAAATGCTTGAGTGAGTGCATTGAAATGCTTGAGTTATATTGAACTCATTGAAATGCTTGAGTTATATTGAAATGCTTGAGTGGGTGCATTGTGAGTGCCTGGCCCATCGTTGGCACTCAGGGATGTTGGCTATTTCTGTGGTCATCGCAATTATTATTAGTGCGTTCTACACTCATTAAAATCCAGATAGAAAATTATAAAGTCACCGGTTGGTGCAAAGTCTACAATGTTATTGAATGTATGCAGATTCAGACTAAGATGTAGGAAAAAAGATTAAATTTGGGAAGTTGTCTAGGGAACACTCTCCTGATTAGTAAAGATTTGAGTAACTTAATGAAGAATGGTTTTATTTCCTCTTTTTACTGGATTTTCTCCATAACATTTTGAAGTTGGTATTATTATTGCCAATTTGTAGATGAGGAAGTTGAAGTTTATGTATAGAGATCTTGCATATTTCCTGAGATTACACTGCTAGAAAACGATGGAGCCAGGATTCAAACCCAGGCAGTCTGACACCAGAACCCCATGCTTTTATCTAGAACTTACTACACCTTCTCTCTAGTAAACTACATGTGGTTAAAGAATACTAATTGACAGAGACAAGTAAAAAATAGAAGCTATTTACATTTAGGATTAAGGTACTCTTGGGTATGGAAAAAATATCATGGTCATGGTATTTTCAAAGAGCCACAGAAACACTGAGCTGGGAGTTCTTTCCTGACTGCCTGTGCCCCTCCCCCGCCCTTACCCAAGGGAGCAGATTCATAGCTCACAAGGCATATTTTCTACCCTAGGGTAGGGGGACATGGCAATATTTTACCAGTAGGACTTCAGAATTGCCGTGGACCAAAGATTGCCATGCATGTGACAATCTTCCTCCTTTCTAATGGGAGTGTTTATTGCTGTTATCCTGCCTGATTCACCAATACATTTTGTGTGTTTGTGGACAGGCATATGACTTGTCTTTTTAGTTCATAATTCAGCAGACCAAGGGGAACTGTATCTGGACCTGATGAAGATCACAAGATCTTAGATGTTGATCTTGATGTTGTACTTTGCTGAAGCTTATGGTGGGTGGTCTTAGGGTGAGGATAAATATATTTTGCACGTGCTTGGGGGGGTAGGATGGGAGCATTTATAGACAATAGAATGACTGGATTATTGTTCAGAAAATATTCACCCTACTCCTCTCCCACAGTGAGTAGAATAAACTTCCCCGCTCAAGGGTGTTGAGTTTGATCATGTGGCTTGATCTGGCTGATGGAACATCAGTCCATCTGATGCTAGCAAAGACTTGCAATGTGCTTTGGTAAAGGGGCTTGGCCTGCTTGCACTTCTGCTTTTCCGAAGAAGAAATGCCCTGGGTGGTGTGCTGGCCCAAAGATGATAAGAGACATGTGAAACAGATCAGGAATCAAGCTGCAGCTTGGGTAAACTAGCCAAGCCCAGTCTAATAAGCTAAACCCTGGCTGACCCGTAGACCTATGAGTGTGAGAATAAATGCTTATTCTTGTTTGCCACTGAATTTGTGGGTGCTTGTTATACCACAGTAGCTAACTAAGCACTCTGTGGTAAAATACTTCTGAGAATTGCTGCGTAATATGCATTCCATTTTGGAGATGTATAAAATATGTTATGATACTAAAGTCTCTGAAAAATCTGCTAGTAAAGACAGTTTAACTTCATTTAACCCAGCTTCCCAGACTTCTTTGAGCATTGAATCCTTTCTTGGTATGTTAAAAGTAAAAAAAAAATTTTTTTTGCTGAAGTTTGGCCTAATTTTCTTCTACTAAAGAGAAAATTTCCCCTTTGTTGAAGAAAATACCTTAAAGAGCATCTTGATAATGAAATTTAAGAATTCCTCCAATTCAAGGTCTAAATGGAAGATATTTAGATATTAAAGATTTAGATTATCCTGTATAACACTATATAAAGAATTTTGAATCTTCTCTCAGAAGATTGGGTATAGGGGGTTTGGAAGACTTTGGAGCTGGCAGAAGAGAGAGATAAACAAAAGATTATCTCAGTAGAGAAAGTGATGGCGTCAGATGGTGGCAGGCAGGCTAAGGTGAAGGTGAGGAGCGGCCAGTGACAGACTCCCTGTGATGGGAATGGCTGGGGAATTTGTAGCACTGCACCAAATATTCAAGTCTAATTCACCCCACCCCCCACAATTCTGTGTAGTATTGTAAATCCCCTAACTTTTCTACAATATCTTTACTAAAAGTCTGTTACTCAAACAAACACTATGTCAGACATTTTGAAGAGGGGTTCTAGACTCTATACAGCATAAAGGATAGGAGCTATGGCAGAGATTTTATTTTATTTTATTAAATTTCAATAGATTTAGGAGGTATAAGTGAAGTTTTGTTACATGGATATATAGCATAATGGTAAAGTCTAGGCTTTTAGTGTATCCATCACTCAAATAGTATACATTGTACCCAATAGGTAATTTCTCATCCTTTATCCCCTTCCCACCCCCTCCCTTTCTGAGTCTCTAGTGTCCATTATACCGCTTTATATGACCACACATACATATAGTTTAGCTCTCACTTATAAGTGAGAACATGCATTATTTAGCTTTCCATCCCTGAGATACTTCACTTAGGATAATGGTCTCCAGTTCCTTCTGAGTTGCTGCAAAATACATTATTTCATTCTTTTTTATAGCTGAGTAGTACTCCATCGTATATAAACGAGGGCTGTCTGTCAAGTATCCAGCCATATGACCGTTCCCATTATATTAACAATGGCTGGATACTTTCCGGACAGCCCTTCATATATACCACATTTTCTTTATTCACTCATCAGTTGATGGGCACTTGGGTTGATTCCATACCTTTGTGATTGTGAATTGTGCTGCAGGTATGTATAAACATATAAATATATGAGTGCAGGTATCCTTTTGGTATAATGATTTCTTTTCCTTTGGGTAGATACCCAGGAGTGGGATTGCTGGATCAAATGGTAGATCTACTTTTAGTTCTTTGAGGAATCTCCATACTGTTTTCCATAGAGGTTGTACTAATTTGCATTTCCTTCAACAGTATATCTGCGTTCTGTGGTGGAGGTTTTAGCCCAAACATTAGTTTGCACAAATACTCATGTGCTTCTGTGCATTTTCTAGCATCCCCTGCAGTTATTTTGGGGCCATGGGACTGAATTGTGTCACTGGGACGAGGGTGGGAGCGAGCTACTAACATCCAGGCCTGGTCCTTAGCGATATCCAACATGGCCCTTTGCTCCTCCTTTGCACTAGCTATCTTACAGGCCACCTGCTCCAAATGGCACAGGTACGAGATGGAGAACTACCTAACCCACACTGGATTTTTCATAAATAAGAAATAAACTTACTTTGTAAGGCCACTGTGATTTTAAGGTTATTAGCACAGCCCTGAGGACTTATCTCTTCACCCAGTGGGCCCTGGTATGCGTGTATGAATGGTCATAGGAAAAAGGTTTCCTCTTGGGCAGAAGAGGCTGTGTCCTGGGCAGAGTCCTTTTGCAACCAGTGTCTGCAGGACAGACACAATTTCTAGTCCACCCACCAAGTAACTTTGTGGTCTTGGTTCCCTCTTTGTGCCTCTGTTTCTACATCAGTACAAAGAGAAGCCCCATTCTCTCTCTCAATCCCACAGGGCTCTTGTGAGAATAGATGAAGAAGAGAGTGCTTTGACATGGTTAAAGGTACTCTGCAAATATTTGATCTTATTAAGTTGACCTTCCTGCATTTTCTTTTTCTAGGTAGAGAATCGAGAGGAAAGAAATGGGATATCCCCAGATGATTGATGGGCACCTGTCAAGCCCCCTGGGCTTGCCCTCCCTCATCTCCCGGTGCCAGTGCTGAGCTGAGCCACGTCAGGGACGGAGGCAAAGGACAAGCAGGAACACTGTGATGTCTCTATCTAAATTTTGATGTTTTGTTCATCATAGACTTTTTTTTTGCATTGATTTTGATTTTTAAAAGTATTACATTAAAATATTATCTGTCTTGTTTATTGAGGTTTCTGGCACCACCTTAACTTATTTGCTTGAGCCAATGCCTTAGTCACCTCACCTCAGCCCTGGACTCGACTTGCCTAGTATCATCCTGTGCTGCCTTTAAAGTGCCACGCATCATTCCTGGAGTAGTCCCTGGGCTCTCCTGCCCCTCTGCATTGGTCATGCTGCATTTGGTCATCCCCTTTCCTGAAGAGTTTTGCCCATCACTCTCCCACCCCTCCTCTGTCCAAACTGATTGTCAAAGGTCACCTCCTCTGGGAAGCCCTCCATGATCCATCTCACCTATAAATAATCTTGCCCCATGCTGGATCCCCATGGCACCTTACCCACACCTTGGATACGAGTTAAGTAATTGTTATCTTGTAGGAGGGATAATTATCATTTTATTAGGTTGCGTATTCCTCATAGACAGGCCTTGTGGTTTTTCCTTTTTGTTTCATTTCGTATCTCCTGCTTTTCATTTAAAACTCTTAGCACAGTGATGATCACTACGTGGTCTCATTGTCTCTTGTTTTCCCTAACTGTCAAAGAGAACAATTATTCTGTTTGTCTCCATCTTCCCTATTTTCTTTTTTGAACGGAGGCATGTTGAAATTCAATGACTTAACAAAATGCCTACGAATTGGGGGCTCAAAAAATACTATTGTGTCAAAAACGCAGAGAGCTGGCAAAGGCCATGCCAACAAGAAGAACTTGCCAATTTCTCCTCTGGGCAACATCCCAGGCTTTTGTTTCCCTATGGTTTCATTTGCATATTTTAAAAAAGCGGGAGAGGGAGGAGGCTTAATGAAATACCTGACTCCAGAGTGGGCAAACAGCAGATAGGATGTGTCTTGTGAGGTCTCTGGGTAGGCTGCTCAGTTAGCCCTCTTGGCTTATGTGGATCAAAGCTTTGTGTTCCCAAAGTGCTCTTCTTTCAGGATGTGGCCACACTGGTGACAGCAGTAATGAGCATAATTTCTGACACTGTTCTGACTGGAGAAATTAAAGCCATAGACATCTACAATAGCTCCTCGAGGGACCATGCAGAACTGGGGTTCAAGCCTTTTAAGCCCCACTCGGGGGGTATGTGGCAGGACTTTGGGAGCAGGCAGTGGGGAGGGAAGCCTTCTCTCTTCCTTCCTGAGAGGGACCAGGTGCCTTGTTTGGAACCCACATGAGCAATAATTGCCTTTCCTTAGAGACCACTTTAGCCATTGATCAGAGGGAGACCTCAGAGCTTTTGTGTCCTCTCCAAAGGGATTTGTGTTGGAGCGGGGAGCCCATGGGAAGAAGCTGTTCCCCCATGTCTGCTGTCCCAGCCTGGAACCGAACAAAAACCAGGGTGAAAAATGCATCCTAATCAGATTTAGCAGATCATGGAAACAGAAAGAGTAAGAGGGAGT
>CAUYSK010072525.1:0-20505 GCA_963575035.1 Avahi laniger | reverse complement strand
ATGGGTACATTTTACATGACATTTTTTGGATGAGACATTTTGGTTGCTTGACATATAACTGCATTACAATGACTAGAGATCTGCACAGGAATTTTCTTTAAAAAATCTAAATGTCTTTATGCATTTATTATGGTCTGAACTGTGCCACCTCTCAAATTCATATGTTGCACCCCTAATCCCCAATGTGATTACATTTGTAGACCCATCCATTAAGGAGGTAATTAAGGTTAAATGAGATGATCTAGGTGGGTCTCTAATCCAACAAGACTGGTGTCCTCATAAGAAGACCAAGAAACCACCAGAGGCGCATGCACACAATATTGGTTTTATACATATGTACTTACATTTTTGTGAATATTTCAAATATATCTTTAATAATGATGCTTTTTAAAATTTTTTTGATATTGAATTATGAAACGAAAAGTCAAGTCCCAAGCTTTTCTAAAATCAAAAAATTATTTAACCTTTTGCATCTAAAGTGGGAATAAAGATATTATTCTACCTGTGGAAGAATAGGTAGAATAAATGGAACCATTATTGCCAACCCGGTATGTAAGTCATCCCTGCAATTATAAAATACGCAACTCTTTTGCTGTTATAGTTTTAAAAATGTGCCATCAGCATGAGGTGATCAAACTGCTCATTAGCAGTAAAGCAGTTATTAAGCATCTTTTCAAATAATTTTTTTGCTCCTAGAAGCACTTTGCATGATATAATTCATTCAAAAGAAGATACAGTATTACTAAACTAGCTGGAAGATATTAAACATAGCCAGTTGGCAATGCATGATTTCCAAATCTCCATTTTCATTTGGAAAGTACTTTTTTTATTCAAAAATGCTCATAAACTAAGAAAATATATAGGCATTTCCAGTCAAGAAATGTCTAAAGCCCACACGCTCATCTCTATTCAATTTCACTCAAAAACCTTAATTTACCTCCTTAAACAACGTGTCTCCAGATATAATCACATTGGGAATTAGGGCTGCAACATATGAATTTGAGAGGTGGCACAATTCAGACCATAATAGATGCATAAAGACATTTAGATTTTTTTAAAGGAAATTTATCTCCAGATCTGTAGTTGTTATAATGCATAGCTATATGTCAAGCAACCAAAATGTCCCATCCCAAAAATATCATGTAAAATGCACAGAAAAGTCCATGCGCATCCCATACTCCTCATCAATCTCCAGCGGTTGGCCAACCCAAAATTTACATTACTACTCTGAATCAGTGATCTTACAACTCGACACTTTGTAACACAATAATTTCATTTACTGGAGTCTATTGTAAAGAAATATTAAAATTATAGAGAATGATAAGTATGCAAAGATTCTCACATGGAATGGCAATGTAGGGTATGGGAGGAAATATGGTTTGTTAACATGAAGTAAATCATTAAACATATAGTATTTTCATTAAGAAATCTATGCAGGTATATAATAACTCTTAAAAATGATTAATAATTTAAAAATAATTCCAATATTATCCTGAATGATTAAACTCTACAAACATATATACCCATATATCTTGTTTTTAATGTTATAAAATATGTAAATATAAATAAATGCCAAAAGAAATAAGACAAAATATATGCAATTTCTATTTTTCCCACCCTCTTTTGTATTTCCAAATTCAATATTCTGCATCTTATGCCAGAAAATTAATAATAGGAAAAATATATTTTCTTATATTTAATATAAATGTAAATAATGCTATAATAGAAACAGCTATATTTTGATAGATGTCTAAGATAAAGAGAATAAATAACATCTAAATTATATAACACTCTTGCAGTCTGATTTTTGGAGAGAATAAAGAAAATATTTCTTAAACATGTTCTTTTGCATTTTTGAAGACATTTTATGACAATGCTTTCTAAACTTGTGAAAGGGTACTAAGAAAAGACAAGTTTGCTAACCTGGAAACACTCTACACCACTTAAATGGGTGAGAAACAATCTCACCAGAGACAAAGAAAGCTATTGCCTAGAGGTATTGATACAATTTAGAAAATTGTGCAACATGTGGTATTAAAAAGGAATAGTTAAGTAGTCCTCAGTTTCCCATGTGGAAAATAAATGATTAGAAAAGAGTTATTTTTATAAACTTATAAACTATAAAAATTGAGTGAATGTCATAATAATGAAAAAATATGATAACATGATACTGCAAATAATATTATACGGTGTTATGTAGTAATCAGGAAAGAATATTTGAATTTGGGGTCATTGCACCATTTCATTTTCTTGTTCACATTTTCCAAAATGTTCACACATCATTGAACTTTAGCTAAGTGAATACATTGAATTTGAGGACAAAATATTAAAAAAATGAATGGTCACTTATACCTAAATTATACAGTTATCATTAGCACAAAAAAGCAGAGAATTGCTCATTGAAACAGTGTAACTTTTTGTGCAATACTTTCAAAACATTGAGATACTTTTAATTTAAGCTAGAGAAAACTTGCTTTACATCTAATGTACATTTAACCATTAAATTTATTTTAAAAACACAAATGAACTTACTAAAACTAGAGATCTCAGGGTCCAGATGTCAGCCTCTGTCACATGTGAATTGTGTGCTACTGGGACAACTCAAAGACTGAATATAATTTTCATTTTATCACATTCATTTTTGCAGATTGCCCTTTTTTCATTTATTCAGACTGAAAAGTGAGTCCAACTTATTTGGATTGAGAAAACTGGTCATATGTGCAAAAAGCATGAGAATCTACCCAAGATTCAGACATCCACAGGAATATGTCCTTTCTTCATTCAGACTTCCCTCTTTCAGCATAATATTAATTGTGATAATTAATAACAGGCAAAGTAATTTGCAACAATAGACAAATACAAGATATCTAACACTACTGTAGAGCTGGTTACATAAGGAGGTTCTCCTATGGACCAGTAATTGTATCAAATGATGAGACACCTGTACTTCATATACAGTCTTATGTGAAAGTAATGTACTTTCATGATAACACTAGTAGCATCTGGTGTGAAATTGATCTAATACTATAGCAGTTAACATTTGAACTAAAAAAGAAGGAGAAAAATAAATCCACTACTCTGTCCTTTGAACATATTCTAAATGAGTCATTCAGACCTTCCTTTCTTTAGGCCACAAAATAGAATATTCTTGGCATACCCCATATTTTCTTGCCTCCATGAAATCAGCTGTTTCCCCTAGGAGACTTGATTACTTTTAATAACACCATTAATAAAAATCAAGATCTGACTACTCATTGCTTCATTTCTGCTCTGTTGTCATAGCTTCTCTTCTTCTTCTTGTTTTGTTTTTTTTTCTGAAAGTATGAGGTCTTTTATTGCATCTATAACATGAAGTTCAAGTGTAGGTAACTAATGTCACAGTTTCTAAACCTTAGCATTGTACTGGGTTAGGGTCTACTTTTTCTTTTAGAAATTGCGAGTTTGTATTCACATCGTTACTCAAGAATTTAGAATTATATATTTTTTTAAATATTTAATTGACAAATAAATATTGAAAATATTTAAGGTGTCAAACATGATGACTTGATATATGCATACATTATGTAAGAAGACCCACGCTCAAGTTACTTTATTATGTTGTACTTGAGTCTGTTTTCTCTTATACCAAAAACGACAGTTTCTAATAACCTCATTGTATTTATATTTTAACTTTTCCAATTTATTATTAATATAACACTCAATGTTGTTATCAACTTGGTGTAAAGCTAGATCCTGTGTTTTGTTGTTAGTAATGTTTATGTGCGTGTTTTCGCAAATTTATTGATGTAATTTTACAAGCGTACAAAATGTTGATATGATGTGAAAGCCAAAATTTAATAAAGTAAGCTTGGATAATTTTTTACTAAGGCCTACATTTTATCCTAGTTCCTCTCATTTCCAATAGTTTTTCCACTTCACTATTATAAGAACCATAATAGTTTATGATCCATAATTTCTTTAAGCCAATTTAGAGAAAACTGACAAGTATAATAATATACCTGTTACTATTAATAGAATTTTAATCTAGCATGTAATTAGATGCTATGTTTATTCCAAAAAATAATTTTGCCAAAACATGATCATAAGCAATTCTTGGGAATTTAGAAACATCACTATTTCTTCAATAATGGCCGTCTCAATAAAAGGCACTTGGGGAAAACAATGATTAATTCACGTGTAGAAATCTCCATTTTTTAGTTGTTATTTCTTTGAGTTTATCAATGAATGTTTTATATATTTTTATATATCTATATATCTTCTATGCAATTACATTTAGTATTTTTTTAGTCTACAGTTCTGGGTGCTGAATTACCTTACAGTAACTAGCATCACAATCATGATAAGGAAACAGTTCTATCACCCCAAGATGTTCACCCATGACCCTTTGTGCCCCAACCTTCTCCCAAAGCACCTCCCCTGGCAGGCACTCGGCTGATTTTTGTCCCTATAATTTTGTCTTTTCCAAAATGTCATATAAATGAAATTAAAGTATATGTAGACATTTGCATTTGGATTTTGTCACCCTGAATAAAGCACTTGCGATTCATCCAGGTCACCATGTGTACTAGTTACTGCAGCAGTGATACACCACCAGTTAAACACTAACAGTGTTACATTTTTAAATTGTTGAGAAATATTCCAATATATGTATGCACCAAAATCCGATTATTTGTTCACCACTTAATGAGCATTCAAGTTGCTTCATTTTTGCACAATTGTGAGTAAACCTATATACATTTAAGTACATATTTTTGCTCGAACCTAAGTTTTTATTTCTTTAGGCTAAACATCTAAGACTGGGATCGATAGTTTGAATGCTAAGGATATGTTCAATGTTGTCTGAAACTGCCAAGTTATTTTCTGAAATGACTGTACCATTTTGTATCCACCAGCCATGAATGAGAGCTCCAGTTTTTCTAATTCATGCCAGCACTTGGCACTGTTAGATTGTCAAATTGACGTTTTTATTGTTCTTTTTGCTTTGAATCATTCCAATATGTACACTGGTATTTGTCTGATTTTATTCTGCATTCTTCAGTTGCTAATGATTTTGATTATCTTTGTGTGTGCTTATTTTCCATACACATAACTTCATTGGTGATGTGTCTGCTCACAACTCTTACCCACTCATTTTCATTAATCGGGTAGTTCATTTTCCCTTTATTGAGCTTTGAGGATTGTTGTGAGTTTAGGATATAAGTCTCCTTTATCAAATATGTGTTTTGCATATATCTTCTTCTAATCTCTCGCTTCACTTTTTATTTTCTTAATAATACTATATTTCCTCTTAAGGATCATGCTTTCTTTTTGGTCACATTTAGAAAATATTTGTCTAATAAACTCTTCCTTCAAACATTTAAACCTATTAGCTGGCCTAAGGGAGTGGACCAGATGACAACTGTCTCAAGACAGTGGGTAGGAAAGTTAGCAGAAAACCTACAGACCACGTTCCTCCCTTCTTACAAGCATGCTAAGGACAGGAAACACGTAATGGCATTTGCTAGCGGAAAATGCCTTGTCTATGGAATGATATGGATGAGATAAACCTGGTCTGGGGAAGATGACTTATGGTAAACACCTAGAATCAATGGACTTATTGCATATGGATTTCTGGAATCTCTCCCATTACCTATATAACTACCAGAATATAAAATGAAGCTTTGTTATGACAGAGATACTCAGTTGAATGACTAGAAATCCGTAAAACGAGATGAATAAAGATAAAAGAAATTCATTTCAATTTGGGTTTTTTTTTGGAATTTTATAGATTTAATATTCCATGCTTGAAGAACATACTTAAGATTTTGTAATTTTTAGATTATTACACAAAAAGTAATTCACCATCAGCCCCAGTTTTTACTAATCTGAATTATTGGGTGCTTACTGAAAAGACAGAGGGTATATAGAACTAGAACAGTAATTATCAACATAATATGATGAATGGTTAAAAGAAGGAATACCTAAGTCAGGGAGAATCTTTAACTAAAGCAACTTGATGGCATAGGTATTCAAAGAAAGAGGTAGGGAGCAGTCAGTCCTGGGTGCAAGCAATAATGGGGTGGTAGAGGATTTAAAAACGGTAATAAATTTGACTAAAATGTGATCCTAACTTTTATTATCATCATGTGCTGGCAATTCTAAACAACATCAATGATAAACTACTCTCACTGAACAGATCTTTGTTAGTCTAAATTCTAAACAGTTCTCGTTCTTGCTGAGTTTCATAATATACATATGTATGTTTTTAAAAAAGCATAGTTTTGTTACCTATCCTTAAAAAAAATTGTGTACTATTTATTTTGAAAATTTCCAGTTATGTCATTGTGCTGAAAAATGTAGACCTGACTATATACAATCTTTTTGAAAATAATTTTTTAATATATAAATGTCCTTTGGCTGTAATAGAAACACAAGTATTCTTTCTTAAAATAATAAGGATAATACAAGTTTTACACATATCCATTTGAATATGCTGATTATATAATTTCTATGTCATCCCTAAATGTTGCTTTTATCCATTTGGATGATTAGCTTCTAAAGGAGGTGTATTAAAGCCACAAGCAGGGATGGAGTTTCTGAAGCACTTCTTGTATTTCATGGGCTTCCTCATATCCTTCCTTGGTTGCATCCTACATCCAAGCCATCAGTGCCTCTTGTTCATCTACCGTGGGTCATTACACCAACCCCAGAACCTCTGGCCCATCCCCATCACCAGCCTCTCCTAGATGGACGGCTGCAGAGCCTCCATGTGGCTACTTTTGCTTCTCCCACTGCCCTTGGAGTACCTGTGACCACACAAGAGCCAGAGCAACAGTGACCCTTATGATACATGAGATCACCCCTTTCCTCTAACAACAACCCTCCCATGGAATACCAGATCTCTCAGAATAAACACTTGATGTCTTTGTTATGGACTCCATGACCCACCCCACCTTGTCTTGACTCCTGTGCCCATCCCCTCCAGGCCTGTCTTTCTAAATCTGTAACACATGTTCCTCCTTCTTGTTTCTCCCTTGAGACAAGCATACTTCCTGTTTCTCTCCTAAGGCAGGGACACTTCCTGTCTCCGCCCTGGGCAGGACACTTCCTGTTTCTCTCCTAAGGCAGGCACACTTCCTGATTCCTCTCTGTGCAGGACACTTCCTGTTTCTCTCCTGAGATAGGCACACTTCCTGTTTTCCCTCCCCTGGGCAGGACACTTCCTATTTCTCTCCTAAGGCAGGCACACTTCCTGTTTCTCCCCTAGGCAGGACATTTCCTGTTTCTCTCCTAAGGCAGGCACACTTCCTGTTTCCCCCTGGGCAGGACACTTCGTGTTTCTCCCCTGTGCCAGTAATTTCCTGTTTCTCTCCTCCAATGTGTCTTTTTAAGGAGAAATTTTTGGATATCATCTGTTGAGCTTCTATATGTATGGTAGAATTTCATGTACCAGAAACATGCAAAGGAAGAAAAATATATTTGGTCAAAGCATCTCCTAATGGTATAAAAAGAAAGACACCTTGTTAGATGACAATATGTTAGCTCTAGATAGATAGAGACTTCCCTCTTTGCAGAAGTGGCAAAACTGCGTGGAGATCATGATATTGGGAAATATGCCAGCTATTTGGAAATTATTTTGTCTTATTCTTCTATTTTCACCTATAGTAATTGATTCACAAAGTTAGAAAATATAAAGAAGATGTGAAGTTTGTCTGTAATTGCACTTGGATTTGGAAACTGCCTCTGGTGTTCTGGCATTAATCAAAATTACCTTGCATCTGTTTCCTAGGTGGAAAAAAGATATTTTACCTTATGGCTATCAATGATTCCAAGTGAGAAACCAGAGTCATTAGCTACACTGATGTTAATAAATGAGCTCATTGTAAATTATGGATCTGTAAAATCATTTTCTGCAAGGATGAATAAGTATTACTTATCCCACTTAAAGGAGCACTCTGTTATCAGGACACATGATTACATTTATTGACAGAGACATCATATACACACAAAGATGCATAATTTGGTTTAAGTAATTATGCATAAAAGTGTGGTTGTATATATACATATAAATGAATATATATGAATCTGTATGTATATATGATCATATATTAATATTATTTACATATTATACATATTATTAATTAATAACTTATTAATGTCTGTATTAATATAGGACTTAATCCAAATGAAAATCTATACTAGGACTTTAATCCAAATGAGAATTTATATTTCCTAGAAAAGAATGTAGTTATCACAGTTATATATTTATAACACCAGTATTGTGCCAGGACTATTACTAAACTATTCACGGAACAGCATGATCTTAAATTATTGGGTATCTTATGATTTCAGAGGCCAGGATCAGTGAATAGCAAAAACATATGGGAATATTGAGTAAAAAAATTAAAACAACCAAAAAGCTAGCTTCTGCAGAAAAAATTGTAAATGCCTGATGTGAACACACAGAGAGGGTACTGGTTTTGTTATCAGGCACAGTCTTTGTCCTTAAATATAAAGAAAACTAGAGAAATATTTAAGAATGGGGCTGTTTAGGAAAACAAAAATCACCTCTCATTCCTTTGAGGAATAGATGTAAACACCCAAACTCCCGTGGTCAGTTCCCTGTAATTACTCTGCACGCCCCCAAAGAATAGAGATAAAACAAACCAGTGCCTTAATTAAATATGGACAAGACTTTATATCTTTAGAGACTCGTTTTAATGAAATTAAAAAAAAAACCTCTGATGTTATTTGATTTAAATAAAAGTATCAAACGTGTTCCTGTCTCATGTGCCTTGACTTCTTATAAAAAGTGGATTCACCAGTGTTAAGCAGGCTTGCCATTCCTAGCAAAGAATCAAATCTTTCACCACAGGGGAAAAAAGTAAAAGATCATATGGAACCCCAGCTTAGCATTCTGAAAACTTATTACGAGGATGCCCCATATCTCGCAGACAGAAGAGAAAATTTCACTTTTCTTTATTCATTCCTGTGGTGTAGACCCCTGGGACAAGAATTAGCACAGACACGAAATAGAAATATGAAGTCTCCGAATGTCTAGGTGTAGCCAGATCCATGAGACACAATTCCAAGACGGTATAGTCAGGAGGCTCTCTTAAAAGTAACTTATGCATTTATTTTCTAATTAACAAAGAAACGTTGCATATATGTATGGTGTACAAAATGATGTTTTGATAGATGCATACCCTGTGGAATGGCTAAATCAAGCTAAGTAACAAATCCATCCCTTCACATACTGATCATTTCTTTGTGGTGAGAACACTTAAAATCTACAATCTTAGCAATTTCCAAGTATATGGTGCATTGTGATTACAGTCACACTACAGTCACACTACTGTACAGCAGACTCCTGAACTTAATCCTCCTAATTGAAATTTTGTCTCTATAAATCCAACGCAACCCTCCACCTCAGCCTCTGGTAACTCTACTGCACTTTGCTTCTACGAGTTTGACGTTTTTACAGATTCTACATATGAATGAGATCATGCAACATTTCTTTTCCTGCGCCTGGTTTATTTGACGTAATATAGATTTTAGATTCATTCATGTTGTCGTGAATGACAAGGTTTGCCTTTTTTTTTAGGCAGAATGAAATTCCACTGTGTATGCATATTATTTTTTTAATGCATTTATCCAGGAATGAATAACACTGAGGTTGATTCCATATCTTGGTTATTGTGCATAAAGCTGCCATGAACCTGGGCATGCAGATATTTGTTTGTTTGCTTTTTCCCATGGAGGTAGATAGCATTGCCTCTTTCTTTTTAGAATAGAACCAAATTCCCTTTGTGCCAAAATATGTCTCTATCATGCTTGTTTAATTTCATAACCACAGAGTCTAATTAAACATCCCAAACACAGGGTATTAAAACATGTTTTTATCACACCTATGGTAAGGACACAGCCTGCCTTCTGCACAGGTAAGACAAATGTGCACAGATGTACTTTGCATAACAATTTGCATCCATGGGTAAACCTCGATAATCAGAGTGCATGCCATAAATTAGATATTCCATGCTCCGTCAACATAATCGGTGTGCTATTTCGTAAGGTGCCTTGGGGCTGTTACTTCCCAAATAACTAAAACGTTCTTGTTCTGCATGACAGCAAGTTACAAAACGCAAATGGACCTGCACTTGCTTGTACCGGCTCAGGGTTTAAACACTTAACTTGCAAGTTAGCAAGTGAATATCATATTTACATGTGGAGTAAAAATGCTTTCAAAGGAGTTCATAAAGAAAGTGTTTAAAACATATTTCTTCGTGGCATGCCTTTCAAAAAGTGTAGGAAACAGAAATGCCTTCTTTGTAGACTTCTTGTGCATTAACCATTGAACAGGGTGAGTTAGGAACAAGTATAAAACTTACTCTGGAAAAATGTCATTAAAAGGACATTTTGTTGCAATTAGGAGCCATGGTTTACTTTAAGAAAACAAAAATGAGCTATGTATTTTCCAGGACATATTGTAGTATTCATATTTACAAAGAATACAATAGGTCAAATCATGAAATAGTCATTTTTATAGATCAGAAATGACAATTCTATGTGATCCAACCAGATAATTTAATCTCAAATACATTCTGAGATTTGCTGAACAGGGCAAAGTTCCCTCTTTAGTTGCTGGAAACTTTTGATTGGTGTTTTAAAATTTTAATCAGGGTTATAGGATATTTTCTGATTCTGCTATGTCTTTTGCCTGAAAAAAAGATATACCAGAGAAAGGGATGGCTTAGAGCTTCCTTCACATATTAAGGCAGATTATTAGAAACAGTCTAGTCACAATTAAAAAAACATTTCATTTGACTGAATCGATCATTTGCATTGATCTAAAGAGGTTTCACAACCAAAGGCCAGTACAGGCATCCCAAGCATAAAAAAATGAAATGTAATAAAAACCATACTAATTATATATTTTCAAATTATTCAAAAGACAAGAGGGTTTGCATACATCCGTGCCAGCATTAGGTTATGAGTGAAGAAAGCTGGTAGGAGGATGCTCAGAGCTGTTTATCTTGCATTGAGAATAATTGATACTCGTGATTACATTTCAAATTTTGGTTATGAAGAAATGTCATTCTAAGCTCAATTAAAAATAACTCCTAAGTGCCTGAAACAATACAGCATATAAGAAATAAAGTCAGTTTTCTAACTTGGAACAACTGTATTTTTTAATTTTAATTGACAAATAATAATGGCATATAGTATTTACGGGGTAAGATGCACTGTTTGCATATCCATCTACATAGTGAAGTGATTAAATCAAGCCAAAGCCAATGAACATAGCCGAGTCCACGTACTTATCTTTTTCTGTGGTGAGAAAATGTAAAATTTATTCTTTTAGCAATTTTGAAATGCACAAAATATTACTATGAACTCTAACCACCATGCTGTGCTACAGATAACTAAAACTTATTCCTCCTAGAAATACACTTTGGAAGCCATTATCAAGGTGGGAAAGCATATCAATTTAATAATGTCCAGAATTTAAAGATGTTTATATTGTATAAATTAACAATTGTCATAGCAATGGATTGTTTGGGTTGGTTTATGTCCAACCTGTAATTTTTTTATGAAAATAGGTGTGGAGAATTTGAGTGTACTTGAATTCCTAACCAGGATTGTTTATCTCAGATTTCATTTTCTTAATGTTAACAAAACGCCAGCTTTAGGATGTAATATCTACATAAAATTCATTTTTGCTGGTACAAAAAGAGATCTTAAAACAATTTCAAGTGCATCAATAGCTGCATTCATTTGAAGTGTTCAAGTATTTTGATTTTATTCCCCCCATTTTTAGGATAGAAACATCACAAACATACTTGACAAGATTGTTGGAAGGATTAAAGGTAAATTTAGAAGACGATGCACCTGGCATATGTTAGTTTCTCATGAAACACCACATTTTTTCTTCATCTTTTTACTTCAAGAAACTAGGCTACATATCTAAGGCCACTCAACACATGTAATTGGTCATGACCAGTAAACCATCAAGAGAACAGGAGAAGATGCCAAGCATCTCAATGCAACTTTTTTCTAAAATTTTTAAATTTTTTTTTATTTCAGAGTATTACGGGGTACAAACGCTTTGGTTACATAAATTGCCTTTGCACCACCTGAGTCAGAGCTACAAATGTGTCATTTTCAGACATCGAGCACTGCAATGGTTAGGTGTGAATTTACCCATCCCCTCCTCCCCTCTCCTAGCTGGCCAACATTGGATGAATGTTACTTCCAAATATGCACGTAAGTATTGATCAATTAGTTCCAATTTGATGGTGAGTACATGTGGTGCTTGTTTTTCCATTCCTGTGATACTTCACTTAGTAGAATCAGCTCCAGCTCCATCCAGGATAATACAAGAGGTGCTAGATCACCATTGCTTTTTGTGGCTGAGTAGTGCTCCATGGTAGACATATATCACATTTTATTAATCCACTCATGGATTGTTGGGCACTTGGGTTGTTTCCACATCTTTGCAATTGTGAATTGTGCTGCTATAAACGCTTGAGTGCAGATGCCTTTTTTCCCTTGGGTAGATGCCCAGTAGTGGGATTGCTGGATCAAATGGTAGTTCTGCTTGTATCTCTTTGAGATATCTCCATATTACTTTCCACACAGGTTGTACTAGTTTGCAATCCCACCAGCAGTGTGTGAGTGTCCCTATCTCTCCGCATCCATGCCAGCATTTGTTGTTTTGGGACTTTTTGATAAAAGAAAACAAGCTCACATGTCTCATTGTAAACTCTACTGATATTCTGGCAGCTTGTTTCTACTTGAAAAAGAACACATTTTAAGGTTGTGCTAGTATGTGATCCCATCATAAACAACTGAAATGTAGTGATAGAGCAAACGGCATCATCCCTAAGGACTCTGTCCCAAAAGGGGCCAAGGACGTGCAGTTGCCCTACCCTCCATCCTGGAGGTCACACGTGGAGCTGGCCAAACTGTCTTGTACCATCCAAGATGGTACAAGAGAAGATTCGGGACTCAGATGATCAATGTCCTCAGAGAATCCCCGTGGTATTTGTTATTTATTCTTTCCAGATATTCTTGCTGGGAGCACCTCAAAACATCTAATGAAATAAACCTAATTCATAAAAATTTAAAACTTGGTAAAAACCCAAACCAAGACTACTAATCTATGATTATAGTAACATTGAAGCCACAGGAGAAAACAAATAAATTCACAATTCTAAATATACAGGGCTTGCAATGTTGCAAAACTATCAACTGTCTGTACTTGTACTACAGGTGGCCACAGAGCAGAGACAGAGTATCCCACATTAAGGATGATTTGAGGGTTTCCACAGAGAAAGGATACGGCATAAAGATGATGTAATCGCATATTTGGTGCATATGCCTTGCTGTCCTATAGGGTGTTCTTTCCTAGGCAACATTGCAGTGATGCCACAAATGATATTGAATGTCCCCTTACGGGCCAACCATTTAAGAACCCACCCTTGGTAAAGCCCAGCAAATTTCCATTTGAAACTATCAAAGGACACAGTTAGTTCCTGATTCCCATCTGGCTTGTTATGTGTAGTTGTGCATTTTGCCAAATATTGATCAGCTCTGAGTTTTTAAATAGATTTTATGCCAGCTCCAACTTATACTCATATATTCTTTTTTAAAAAGGGGAGAGATTTGAAAATTGATGGAGTAAAATGTGCTAGTGGTAAAACCCTCAGTATTTCTTCACATATTGCATGATTCAATTTTAATTCCAATCCAGTTGCGTTCCAAGCCATACATGTGGTCTACAGTGAAATGGATATAGGAGGTTTTGTAATTAAATCCACTGGATCTCTCCTTCCTTTGGGCACGGACATCATTTGACACATTCATGTGATGAATTCTAAAGTAATAACTTCCCCAAACATGAATGCATGAAATCCAAAAAGATTCATCAGTAGTTTTTTCACTTCCTGACCTAAACATCAGCGAGTGGTATATTACAACATGACTTGCAGACCCTACACCTGGACGACCTGCGGTGTTTTTGTGAAAGACAATTTAGAATGATTTGTTGATGTCTCCCTCATTACCCCTGGGTTCGGGTGCTCCGAGTTTTGCCTTGGAAATTTTCCTCTTGGGCTCAACCTATCCAAATAGCACCTTGGTTTAGGATTTTTCTCTACTTTCACAGTTTTTAAAATTCATCATTGGGGCCATATTCAAAAATGTATTGGAATGCAGAAGTAATGTAACTAATTTGTGTGCCTCCTTTCTTATTGGCCAAACGGTACGAAGTTACAATTAGACAACAGTGATACGTTCTGGTGTTCTCTTGCACAGAAGAGTGACGATGGTGAAGGGTGAGTGTATTTGTGCCATGTCTTTGTGGAGTAGCATAAATCAGAATATGTGTGTATGCATGTACATGCATGTGCCTCTAGTTTTGGTAATATTTAAATGCCCTTCAGGTTCATCCAATAGTTGTGTATATTTATAGGGTATATGTGATGTTTAATGGCCAAATACTATCTCACTGCCATTCAATCCCTGTTAATGTTATTTCAGTTTCTACATTGTGGACTCTGTTGGTCCTGTCGTCACCAAGAATGACCCTAATGCAAACTATGGACTTTGGGTGATAACGATGTGCATTGGGGGTCACTCTTGGTCTTGTACATTCTGTAGGTTTGGACAAATGTATAAGGTCGGTTCATCTTTCTGCTCAATTTAGCCATGAATCTCAAACTTCTCTAAGAGTAAAGTCTATTAAAACTATTCCTCGAGTAATAGACGCAGTTGTTGTGTTGTGCATAAGAGAGAAGAAATAGAGGGCACTTCCTTTTCCCAAGTTGCAAAGCAAATGGAGGAAGATTAAGCAAAGCATAGCCTGTGAGAATAAGTATGACATTAAGGTGACAAAATATATTGTTGAATATTTATACAACAGAACACATTTCGAAGTATTGATGGACTGACAGTATTCACAGAAACAGAAGCAAGATATCAGGGCCAATGTGGCTCTTGCAGCACGGCTTACAGGTATAACCCAGTTGAAGTGCCCACAGAGCGGAGACAGAGCATCCCACACTAAGGATGACTTGGGGATTTCCATAGAGATAAGATACGGCATAAAGATGATGTGACCGCGCATTTGGTGCATACCCCTTACTGTCCTGTAGGGTGCACTTCCCTAGGCAACATTGCAGTGATGCCCCAAATGATATTGAATGTCTGCTTGTGGGCCAACCATTTAAGAACTCATCCTTAATGAGGCCCAGGCACGAGAAACCACAAGAACATACAAAATGCCACAAATCATGGCTGCAATCTCAAATGACTTCTGTGGAACACCTTTGTTCAGGGTACCAGTTCAAACGGACTGGTCTATTTAACAGTAAGCATTGTATTCCACTGTGTTTAGATGTCCTGCAGCCCTGGGATTGGTGCAGGTTGCCATGACGGTGTGAGCAAGTGCTTAGTGCTGAATTCATGGTGAGTGCACGGTAGTGCAGACAACTTCTTTCCTCTAAGAAGTAACTGCTTTTGCTAAAGCCTCCAGGGACAGTGTGAAAGCAGCTCCCCCAGTGGAATAGAGTTCCCTGTAGCTCTAAAACTCTGAGTCAGAAATGCATTTTACATTCTGTTTCAATTGCTTGAAATGCCTTCGTGTGTGACCAAGCACTTCTATCTCCCCTTTGTTGGAAGAACACTCAACAACCACCACGACAATAAAAGTTATATTCTACTTGTCAGGGTCTGATGTCATATCGCTCATGGGTTATGCCCTCCTGTCTGTGTGCCTAGTTTCCTCCAGGAAGCCTTTACAACATTAAATTTTTATTTATAGCTTTAGTTTGTCAGTAGGGAAAAATTTCAAAGCCAAAAAATACAGTGTAGAAATGTAAGCAAAGAAATGAAAGTTTCACAGAAGAGAGATTACAAACCACCCATATACTTGTTAATCTTCAGAACATCTAAACATTGCAACTTGAAAAATCGTTAGTATAAAGAAAAAGGAGATTTTGAGAAATAGGCACTGATCACAATGAGCTGTCCTCTATTGAATCAATCAGCAATAGGAGATACAGGGAAATTGGAATATGGGTTAAGTGTTAGATTATACTGAACATTTTTGAAATTCTGCTAGGAGTGATGTGTAGAAAAATACCCTTACATTTCTAGGGATGGATACTTAAGTATTTAGACATGAAATGTCAACATATCTATAATTTCCTTTAATATATTTCAATGAAAAAATGGATAAAGCAGATAGATACAGCAAAATATTAACAACCATTAAATCTAAGTGTTGAGTATGTGAGTGTCCACTATACTATTCTACTACATGTCTGTATGTGCAAAGTTTCTTTATAATAAAAACTAGAAACAAAATAAGAAAAGAAAAAAGATAAATTTTATAGCCATCATAGTCAAAACACAAAGAAAATAAAATTTTTTGCAACAGAAACCTCCATTTATGGTTGATGGAAGCCTAAATTTGTAGAATGCCTTTTGAAAGGAGATGGCGTTCCTTAGTAACACTGAACATGTATGTGATCTACAACAGCTCTATAGGTTGGTATTCTATAGGAATCCCTGCCACGTGCACACCAGGATATATGTAAAAGATATGTATAAATATACATAGACGGATGACATCTATCCTCTTAAAACCTGCCAATGATATAAACACTCACCACAGGTGACAAAATATATCATTGAATATTTATACAACAGAATACTGTATAGCATTGAAAAGAAATGAATTACAATTGTATGAATCACCAGACAAGAATATCAAAAATATATTTTGTGAAAAAAATCAAGATTCATAGTTCATACTAATGACAGTATCACTAGGTTCTTTATCAAGAGAACCTCTAGTACTGTATTGCAGCATCTCTGGGATTTTCAAACTTACTCTTAGCTATTGTCAAATGTACAATGCATTATTGTTCACCACAGTTGCCCTGGTGTGCACTAGATCTCAAAAACTTATTCCTCCTGTCTAAATGAAGCTTCATACCCTTTGACCAACATGTTCCCTTTCCCTCCCTCCACCCGCAGCCTCTGGTAACCACCTTTCTACCCTCTACTTCTATGAGCTCAGCTTTTGTAGGTTTCGTGTTCAGGATAGTATCATTTGCAACAGCCAAGATACGGAATCAACGAATCAACCAGTGTCCACCAACAGATGAATGCACAAAGAAAATGTGGTATGTACACAACATAGAATACTATTCACCCATTTAAAAGAAGGAAATTCTGTAATTTGTGACAACAAATTACATCCTCCGTGGATGAACCCGGAGGACTTTTTGCGTTACGTTAAGTGCAATACACCAATCATAGGAAAACAAATACTGCATGTTCTCACTTACACGTGGAGCTAACACTTTTAATACAAATTTTCAAGTCTACCCAAATGAATATATTTGGCTTAATCCACAATTCCGTTTCTTATTTCCAGGTCTAATACCCTTAGCATCCATCACCATAGAGATGACCAGCATTTCTAGCAAATAATGAGAATTTGCATGTTTTCTCCTGGGGCAAGATCAGATCTGATTTTAATCGCATGTCTGCCAGAAAGGAAGGTTTTTGGGGTGAGGTGTGATGAAAATGGGCCTTCCTTTGCAATGCAACAACCTCAAGTGATATCATGTAGTCTGCAGGCTTGCACAAATTAGCTCATCACATGGAAAGGAAGTGTCGTTTTGGGAGTCAACTGAGGATTATTTGCATGCAGGAGCTCAGGGAACATGGGGTCGTATGAGTGCAATTAAAGGTCCTGATTCAATTCTCTGAGTCTCGTGTGTGATGACAGCACCCCTTGTCTCCCAAGTCTCTCTGCCCTGCTAGATCGAAACCTACAAAAAAGTACTTGGCACCATCCCCCGTAATACCCACAAAGCTAAGAGCTGTCCTGTGGAATGAAACAACGTTGGGAAAATAAAACAGCACACACTCTGTGTTTGTGTTTTCCAGGGACCCACAGCGGGAGCTGTCTAACTTCCACTTTCTGAATTTCCAGTGACCACATCAAGATGGCAGATTCTAAACTGCGTAAAGCCCCAGGAATTTTACTCATAATTATGTTTTCTGTGAACCAAGTAATGCGATGAAAAATGTTCACAGCCGCACGGCTTGAAAGAGCTGCGAACAAAATCAATCACTGTATCTGCCGACAGGAGAATGAATCCATAGATTGTGGCGTATTCATAGAATAAAATACTGGACACCGGAGAAGGTGAGTGCAGGATGAGGTACTTGCAACACCTGGATGGGACTTAAATGTGATATCAAATGGAAGAAGCAAGTGACCAAACAACTCATATGCTATAAGCCCATTTACGTAAAATCCAAAAATCTGCAACCTCAGCCATACACATTAGAAAAGAACAAGGGAGCAATGACCATGAAATTTAGGATAAAGGTTATCTCCAGGGGAAAAGGCAGAGGGTCCTTGTAGCAGATTTCAAGGTGCTGGCCATGTTCTGTTTCTTGCCAGGGTAGTTGTTCTGTAGGTTTCGCCTTATTCAGAAAGCTGTTTAGTTACATTTAAGCCCTTTTTCTCAATGCATATTTTATGTCATCCAAAGAGTTGACGAAGAAACAGAAAAAGGACCTAAATTGCATGCATAATCTCTATCTGCAAAGGAAATGGAGGAAGAACATTTTTATTCTTCTAGACTCAGCAATACAGAGGGAAACAAGGAAAAAGTTTGAAAGAGATATTCAGAGAGTGTTTCTCATCACCCCACCCTGTACCACTACCCCAGAGCACCGGATTCATCATTTCCCCATTTGGAAAAACTGATCATTCTCTCCTTGAAGGTGAGTAGGTTAGGCAAAGTGGACAATTTTATCATCAGTTCAGGGTTAACACTATATAGCAACTCTCTGCATTTTGCTCATGATCTCCCTTAGTGTGTGCACATGATTAATATTAATTATGTATATTTTTCTATGTATTATCTGCTTTCTTGTCTTTCCATTTATCTATGCATCCATTCATCCATGCACCTATCAACCTCCATAAATAGATAGAAGATAGACAAATAGATAACTGTGGATGAGTGATACATAGATAGCTAGATGATAGATGCATAGACTACAAATAAAATATTCCTTTATTTTCAAACTTCTTATTCAATTGATTGCAGTCTTCAGTTCCCAGCTGGTTACCCTCATCCTTAATCAATGCTTGTCCCACTTCTCATATTTTACCTGCCTCGGTGGACTTTTCCACATCTCCTCTCCCAAGACCCTTATGAACCCCTTCTCATTCTCAAACCTCCATGTATTATTTTCTTTGGGGCAGTGAGATGTTAAATATTTAAATTTCCATGCCCTTATTTAAGGAGGTTTTACATACTAAGCTTTGTAGTGTCAGGAAATTTCAAGTAGTACTTGAGGAAAATAAATAAATACATTTTCAAGACATCAATGACCTTTTCGATCCTTGTGTTTCCAGAACAAACAAATAATTCTGGGATATTATACTGGTGGCAAAAGAAGAGGAATAATTCTGAGAGGTGCATAAACTGCGAGGAATGGAGTTTTCTCAAACCTGAAGGAGCGTTGCAGAAAGTGGAGGGGCAACAGAGGTGTAGTTTGTTTGATATGCAAGCAAGGCACCTGTGCTATTGCTCCTAAATCTGAAATAGCTGCATCATTCTCCGCTTGCAAAAGACTTTTCTATTCTGTACAAACCATAAGAGCAGATGAGCTGCTAAGGTCTGTAACCATATAGGGTGAGACACTTGTTGACCAGCTAAAACAAACATAGTATTTCCTTTATAATTTAGATGGGATAGAGCCTGCTGGCATTCTTCAAAGTTTTATTACATTTTTCATATGCTTATTGATGTACTGTGTAGATATTTGGTTCCAGGAAATAATCTGTGGTTAAGTCTCATAATCAAAATTATATATATTGATACTATGAGATTGTTTAGGCTGGATGTAACTGTATTAACTTGTTAGGGCTGCTGTAACAAAATTCCACAAATTGGTGGCTTAAACAGCAGATATTTATTTTCTGACAGTGCTGGAGGCTGGAAGTCCCAGATCAAGGTGTCTCAGGGCTGGTTCCTCCTGAGGCCTCTCTCCTGGGCGTGTAAACGCCATCTCCTCCCTGTGTCCTCACGGGGTCGTTCCTCTGTGCCTGTCTGTGTCCTCATCTCCTCTGCTCATAAATGCACCAGTCCTGTTGGATCAGGGCCCACCCTAGTGACTTCGTTTTACCTTAATCACCTTGCTACAGGCCATATCTCAAAATACAGTCATATTATGAGTTTCTAGACTTAAAGTTTCAACATGTGAATTTTGGGAAGGGACAAAATTCAACCTAAAACATAACTATCATCCAAGTCCAGGTGGATTAAACATACAGACCAGTGAACTGTTCCTAGTCACAGTCTGGTCCCTAGCTACAATTCAGTCCCTGCCCGTAGCCACTTCCTGGTCAAAGGTCACTGGGAACTTTTTACAATGTATGTTCCCACCAGGGAACAGTTCCTAGCCACAGTTTGGTTCCTAGTTACA
>CAUYSK010072524.1:0-47483 GCA_963575035.1 Avahi laniger | reverse complement strand
GGGCACTTGGGTTGTTTCCACATTTTTGCAATAGTGAATTGTGCTGCCATGAACATTCGAGTGCAGATGTCTTTATAGTAGAATGTTTTGTGCTCTTTTGGGTAGATGCCTAATAGCGCTATTGCTGGATCGAATGGGATTTCTATTTTTAGCTCTCTGAGGTATCTCTTTATGATGACCCACTTCCACTTAATGAATAGAAAATATACTTTCTCTTCCTTATGATTTTCTGAATAACATTTTATTTTCTCTAACATACTCTATTGTAAGAATACAGTATATAATATCTATAACATACACAATATGTTAATTACCATATGTTATTGGCAAGGTTCCTGTTCAACAGTAGGCTACTAGTAGTTAAATTTTGGAGGAGTTGAAAATTATACCTGGATTTTTGACTGCTCAAGGGGGCAGTGCTCCAACTCCTGAATTGTTCAAAGCTCAACTGTATATGTTCCTTAGGCTTCTTCCCTGCCTGTTGGCTGTCTCTCCCTATGAGAGCTGAAGTTTCTCTCTGGAAGTTCTCTCAAGTTCCAGATGCCCTTTTCAAGTTCCAGCCACTGCTTCCTACTTTTCCCCATTTGGTGTAGGGGTAACAACTCTTTGTAGTTTCTGGCACCCCCAGATCCAACACTACCGTTGTTAGTTTCCCTAAACCCTGTCCACACCTTAGTAAGCGACTTTTTTATTAAACTTTCTTCAATTAATCAGCTTGTGTATATCATCTTTTCCTGTCAGGATCCTGGCTGATACTGCAACTAAATTTATGCATTGGTTATGTATCTATTAAGCCTATACATTCAAGTTAATAGTCTTGCATTATATTAGTATAAACACAAGGATTTTATAATGAAGAAGATGCAGAAATACGACTGTGTAATTTGGAGATATGTAGTTCATGGGTCTTTGAATACTTAATGATTGTCGAAAAGATCTAGGTTGATATTGTTCACATTTTTCCTAATTACCAGAGATTCATCTCAAAAAAATTGGGATGACAGACTAGCTTCATGTTTCCATTTATGTACATGTTTCCTGGTTTATACAACCATAGTAGAATAAGTGTTAAAAAGATTTGATTTTTGACATAAATTTGTAATAACTTTCTGGGTTTTAAAGATGGGAGATGAACGGTGAGTGTGTGTGTGTGTGTGTGTGTGTGTGTGTGTGTGTGTAGGGTAGGCAAGGAGAATTATGGTTTAAATGAGTGTCAGTTGTTGGTATGGAAATATAAAGAACCATTCTAGTAACATGCAGACATATGCTGTGTTTGTGTTTATCATTTGACCAAAATATTTTTCAGTTTCCAGTGCTTTGAAAAGAGATTGGACCATTTACTTGAGCACACGGTAAAGAGGTGTAAGGATCACTTCTTTTTAACTCATTAGTAAACATGATAACTTGCTAGACAGAAAGAAAAAATATAATCAAAGAACAATGTCAAAAAGAATGTTTTGGAAAAGCAAACAACTAACAAGAGCATTATCAAGAATTCAGTAAGTGGAAACTATGACGGTGAAAAGAAAAATTGTGGTAAGTTATATAGCACTCTATATAAGCCAACAAGTTTTTTTTTTTTCCCCAAGGGGATTGACTTCAGAGCTGCTTAAGCAGTAGTACACAATGGCACATGAACTAACGGGAAATTTTATAGGTGGAAAAAGTCTAATTCTGATCTTTGTCTCAAGAAAGAAGGAACCATAATTATTTATGACTTTCTGAAGAATGGTAGAAAATGAGCAAAGCCTTCTTAACAGATGACTCATATTTTCACTATAATTATCTGATATATTGCTAGAAATTTCTGAGCTCTAAAAAACCCATTGACACTCTTCATGTCTACTGATTAATAAGGATGTAAGTTCTTTCATCAGAATGAACTGGAAATATTAAGGAAATTGAAATATTGGTCAAACAACTAAGGACTGTGATCACAAGGAATTGTTTACTTTTATTTTATTTCTCAAGGAAAATAAAATAAATTTCTACAAAGTTTATATAAAAAATGGAATTTGATTTTCTGGTCTATGATTTATGATTCCAGCATGACGGACTTCTGAGTGGGGTCGTCCATCTCCTAAGTTCTGGGAAGAATGTGTTTTACAGGAAATTTGCATACCTGATCAAAAGTACTTTTGAAATGAAGTCTGAGGGGAAAAAAAAGCAACATTAAAAAACAAAAATGCACCCAAACATGAGTCTGGATTGTATGGAAAGCAATAGCTAAGACATTAAAAAGTCACAGTATGGCTGCTTTGAATCAACCTTTTAGTGTAACAAGAATGTTGAGCTTCTGAGCAATCAAAGATAAAGACATTTGCATTCATCAACCAGTGATGTTTTCATGATCAACAAGTAGGTAACCCTCTCTCCATCTTTGTCACATCAGTGAGCTTGACCTGAAATGTCAAAGATGTAATTAGAGCCGTATCTCCCTTTCTATAAATTTCTTAATCAGTTTTGGAGGCATGACACACTATATTCAAAGAATAGTTTTTAAAAAACTAGATAGAGTTTAAGTAGGTAAACTGGGCTTATTTCTACGGTGCTTTAGTCTTTAGATGACTGTTACCTGTGACCACAGGCTTTGTCACTAATCTTTCAGACTGTTGGTGTCTTTTACACCTACAGAACACTCCGACATAGTTCAGACTTCTCACCTTAGAAAAACCAGAATTTCAAGCTTTAATAGAAAAATGATATTGTGGGGCAGCAATTTTACTACCTACCGTGATTTTACCTGAACTTTCCTTAAATATACTATAAAAATTATAGTAAGACAGGAATTTAATTATATTCATATTTTGAATTATAATGTTACATAAGATCTATTTATAATTTTATAAAACTATAATGAACAATTACTTAATTAGTTTCTTTTTAGGTGCCGACAAACATATGGTCAGAGAAGAACAATAGCACCAAGCTGATTTTATTTGTAATCTACTTCTTTGGAAAGGTGCCATTTTCTTTAAGAAAACAGTTTATCAGTTTTGTCAGAAAGTATTGACTGCTTTCTCGAGCAGCTGGCTTATTTTTATTTTATTGTTACTGTGATCCATGTAACCAATGATCCAGTTACCTAATCCACACTGATGTGACTGTATTTCTTTCTTTGCTGAGTAGAAATTCAGATTTTAATTAATGTCTTATCTTTAGCAAGTGGAAAAGTCCCATGCCAAGTATTTTGTCCATTAATCTCAATCATGGCTTCTGCTTATTTTGCCCAAATTAGTTTTCCTTTCACTACGTGTATTAAATGTTTATAATCTCATTGTGTTGTGTCTATTTTCGTAAGCCAATTAAAATTGTTTTTGAAGCAAGCTGGTGTATAAATAAATGAGATAGATAATAAGGGAATAGACAATAGATAATTTAGAATCTAGTCTATATTATTAAGTAACACAACTACAAAGAACTGTGGTGCAATAGAAAGGCTGCTAAACTGCATCACAGGAGAACTGGTGCTCGGCTCCTGTCTCCCCCTTAACTGGCCTTGAAATTTTGGAAAAGTCATTACATTTTCCTAAGCCTCGATATTCTTATTTGTTGGTAGGGAGAGTGATTGGATGACATTTAAAATCCATTCCAACTTTAATACCATATGGGTATGAAAAATATCACCAGCAATTGCTTGTAGAAAGTTCTCATGCAGAAGCATGCCATTAATAATCACTAGCACGTAAAAATTATTACTATTTTCTTACTGCAGTGAGGAAGTTTTCTTAAGTAGAGGAAGAAGTTATCAGATGAGCAACAAGAGTGCCTCACTGTGGAACTCCAGAACATTAGCCTGAAGGTCTTGTTGAAGTCATGGTACTAAAGACATAGTTCAGTTCAATTTTAAACCACCCAGGTATGAGAAGGTTGGTGACATATTAGGTAAGAAAACCAACAGAATGATAGGACAAGCCTCAGTAATAGCAAATTATTCCCCAAAGACTATTTTTTAGGAAAGTTTGGTTGATTTTCTACAATATAAGTAATCTGTCTTTAATATGTTTATCTTAATGTAAATTTTCATATTTAATTTTTTTTTCATATTTGATGTTGTTTTCCCTGATTCGTAGAATTTGAAACTTCAAAAATAAGGAATTCACAGATGCCAGCAGTTGCCATTGTATAATATAATATATGGTCCCATTTGTAAATTCCTGAGCCAACCCTTCCAATGCCACTTTAAGATAGAAAGATAATGAATAGGTTTTGTTTTGAGAAGCCAGTGCACTAATATTCCAGCTGTGAGCGTTGGCTACTGACAGCTGACAGCTTTACCCTTCTTAGAATTACTCTAGGTTTATAGGAGCCACCTCATCTATCTGGATAACTTTCTGAAATGTTAGGCCCTCTCCCAGGAGGCAGCATTTGGCAAAGAAGAACAGATAAAAAGGGTAAAAAAAAAAAGTAGACTTTGCTTCAAAAAGGGATAAGTCTGTTGTGTTGTTCATGACCCAGAGCTCCTTAAAGGCTCAGGGTGAGGCTAGACTTTAACTGAGCCAAGTTCTAGACTGCTTGGGGTAGGTGCCTGAAAACTATATTTCCCATACTACCTTGCTAGCTATATCCCTGTTTACTTTTATTTCAAAATATTCAGGGGGTACACATGTTTTTCTTACATGGATACCTTGTATAATGCTTAAGTCAGAGTTTTTAGTGTGCCCATCACCAGAATAGTGTTCATTGTACCCAATAGGTAAGTTTTTGACAGTCACCTCCTCACACCTCCCCCCACTCTTCATTTCCAATATCCTTTACGTATCTTTTTGCCCATGTGTGCCCATGATTTAGCTTCCAATTTTTAGAGAGTACATATGTTGTTTGTTTTTCCATTCCTGGAATACTTCACTTAAGATGATGGTCTCCAGTTCCATTCAAGTTCCTGCAAAAAACATTATTTCATTCCTTTTTATGGCTGAGTAGTACTCCATGGCGTGTGTGTGTGTGTGTGTGTGTGTGTGTGTGTGTGTGTATGCACGCACGTGTATATAGGCATATATTGAATAATTCCTTGCATCTCTGGAATGAAATCCACTTGATCCTGGTGAGTTATCTTTTTAACGTGCTGTTGAATTCACTTTGCTAGTATTTTCTTGAGGATTCTTGCATCTTTGTTCATATGGGATATTGATTTGTAGTTTTCTTTTTTTGTTGTGCCCTTTCCTGGCTTTGGTATTAAGGTGATACGGGCTTCAAAGAATGAGTTAGGGAAGATTGCCTCATTCTTGATGTTATGGAATAATTTTTGTAGGATAGATACCAGTTCCTCTTTGTAGGTTTGGTAGAATTCAGCTGTGAATTCATCTGGTCCAGGGATTTTTGTATTGGTAGATTTTTTATTACTGCTCCAATCTCACTGCTCATTACTGGTCTGTTCAAGATTTCTGTTTCTTCCTGATTCAGGTTTGGGAGGTTGTGTGTTTCCAGGAATTTATCCACTTCCTCTACTTTTTCTAGTTTGTGTGTTTAGAGATTTTCATAGTATTCATGAATATATTTGTATCTTTTCTAGTGTTATTTATCTCTTTAGAGAATTGCTTGTTTATGTTCTAAATTATTTTTTGTTGTTGTTTCTTTGAGATGGTTTTCTACCATCTCAATTCTATTCATCTTACTTGCCATCTGTAATCTGAATTCTATATTTATCATTTCTCTATTTCCTTTTACTTGGAGTTCATTACTGGAGAGCTATTGTGATCTGTTGGGAGTGTTAGGACATGGTGCTTCCTCATTTGGGGCCATTTCTCTCAGCTCAAAACAGATAGTAGAAATGGTACTCCTGTTTTCTTCTGTGGGGACTGCTGTTGTTCAGGAAAGATAAGGAAGGGTCCCTAGATGGTGTCCTTGGGTCTTACTCTGGAAGCTTGACCAGGCAGGAAAGAGACCGATGCACAGTGAAATTTTATTACTGCTGCTTTACCACATCTCCCCCATTCCCCTGTAGTTGTCACTGGGCCGCTGTGGGAGGGCCAGACCCTGGTGCCAGGTGTGCACACAAGGTGGATCTGACTGGCAGGGCAGGGCATGCATGCAGGATAGAGGAGGTCCTTTGGGCACAGCATGCACATGTGCAGGTCTGGGCAGCCAAGATGGCAGGTACACCTGTCTGTGCAGCGTGTGGCACAGGGTATAGCATGTGCACAGGACATAGTGGCCCCACAGGCCCACGGGGTATAGAAAGGAGTGGACCCAGGTGTGGAATGGGCCAGCAGGGAACAGTTCATGCATGGGGCAGAGCAGGAACCCTGGAGAAAGGAGGTTAGGTTGTGGGAATTTCAGGTTGAAATTCCTAGAATGGTGCTCATGTGCTTGGGCTGGATTGACAACAGGGAGAGGTGCATGGGTGAGGCAAGGTGCATGCAGGGCACGGTGCCCAGGGTGCCTGTGCAGGACAGTGTATGTAGGTCCATGGCATGCTGACTGCCCAGATCCAAAGGCCACAGCTGCACTGGCTTTTGTCCCACTCAGTGGCAGTGGCAGCAGTGGTCCACCTACGCCATAGTAACATACTATGCTCTGCCCAGGTCCCGTAGGAAGTGAAGTTGAACAGGATCACCCAGACCACAACCAATGGTGCTGGGCTCATGGACTCCTGTTCTGCCCAGGGCCCTGGTGGTGGCAGCGGCAGTGGGGGTACATGTCACCTGCCCGTGGAGTGCATGGGAGTGTGGGGATTCCTGCTCCCTCCTCACCTGGCAGGGAAGAGAGGGTGACTGCAGGCACAGATCTGATCCCTGAGCAATAGCAGCGTTCAGGGGTTAGGGTGTTAAAACAGCACCAGCTGTAGTACCGAGTTCAGAAGCCAGCTGTCCCTTCTTTCTGGAGCAACACAGCTGCACAGCCTCCAGTCAGGTCTCTGTATCAGTCCAGAGACCTGCTGCAGTGGAGGGGCCCTCCTGCCACTCTGGTTGCAGTACCTTCAGTGAAAGCGTGTAGCCTGGAATTCTCTCCTTTGTTCCCTTCCCATGTGTGGGCACCTTGCCTAATTACCCGGGGTCCTGCTGAGCAGCTCGTCCTACTTCTATCTTCTTCGTGTCACTTCCACCTCCTCTCTGTGAGAGTGGCGTTGTGCAGGCTGCTTCTAGCCCATCTTGGCCTCTCCTGTTTCCCTGGTGAATTCAGCCAGTAGGAGGCACTGGGGCAACTTAGCAGGGAAGCATAAAGAGGAAATATTTAACTGTTGACTCCAACAGCTACTGTACTTCCTGGCAGGATCAGAACAACTGGAGACTTTAGCAGCTCTAGCAGTGGAAGAGCAGCTAGCAGCTCCGTAGCAGGTGTAGAATAATGGGCTTGAAAAATTTCCTAATTTCAGGCTCTCTGTTTTCCTTTTTTGCACTTCTAACAATTCCCATTCCTTTTGCTCCTCCAGCCTTTTAACCCTATTGTAAACAATTTCTTATATTAAATTCCCATGGTTTGAAATTTCTACAGTGATTTTCTTTTGTCCAGATTGGATTTTGGCTCATAAAGCAGCTAATATTTATATAGTACTTACTATAAACTAGGAACTTTAAAAAGTTTACTCCTAATCTTCACCATGTGAGGCACTATTATTTTGTAGATAAGGAAACTGAGGCACAAAGAAGTTAAGTAATGTGCCTAAGGTCACATGGGTAGTAAGTGACAGAGCTGGACTTTGAACCTGAGCCTTGGGTATCACTGTATCTTAGAGCACAGCACATTCTTCCTGAGTGTCAGTTTTCTGGTATTCATCTAACATTTCTTCAACTTTTATAAGTATTTGAAAGTCATGGGATTTTTAAGTCTTTTGTGCAGGTTTACAGTACTTGCTTTCATGTATTCAGCTTTGTTTGAAATTTTAAAGAGCATGATGCTGTTTTGACAATTAAGGAGTTATTCATTCTCAGAATTTTATTGGCTAAAAAGGCCTACTTCTTCTAATGCTGAAGTGGAATGAAATAACATTGAAAATGCTACGAGGACATGTGTAAAATTATTTCTCTTGGTGCTAAATTTTTCAAAGATTGATGTTCTGAACAAATGAAGAATAAATATTGAACTACAGCAGTACTGCTAGTTTTTTGTAATCAATTTTTTTTATTCCTTCTTAGCCAAATTTTTTTTCCTGAAATGCAATAAATTCATCAAAGACTTATTGTCCTTCAAACAATGATTAGAAGAAGGAGTAAGTCTATCAAGCTTCTAATACCCCATTTAGTACATTTAGTAGAGATTAAACCATATTTACCTACGTGATAATCAGTGATGAACACAAGGTTAGCATTACATCTTCTTTAATCAAGTGGTTCTATCAGTAGCTCCACTTACTAGCTAGAAAAGTTATTTAAACTTTTGTTCTTCAGTTTTCTCATCTGAAAAATGGAGAAAATAACAGAACCATCTCATGGAATTGCTGTGATGGTTAATTAAGATAAACATATAAAGCATTTGCCTGGAAGAAGAAAACTATATGTATATTAGTGACATATATGTGTTATATGTCCTCCTGTCTTCCTGTCTCTTCCTTCCTTCCTCACCTCACTTCTCTTCCTTTCTTCTTTCTTTCTTTCTTTCTTTCTTTCTTTCTTTCTTTCTTTCTTTCTTTCTTCCTTTCTTCCTTTCTTCCTTTCTTCCTTTCTTCCTTTCTTCTTTCTTTCTTTCTTTCTTTCTTTCTTTCTTTCTTTCTTTCTTTCCTTCTTTCTTTCTTTTTCTTTTCTTTTCTTTTCTTTCCTTCTTTCCTTCTTTCTTTGTGTCTCTCTCCCTCTCTCTCTATTTCTCCCTCCCTTTTCCTCTCTCCATCCCTCCCTTTTTTCCTTCCTACTTTCCTTCTTTTCTCTTTCTCTCTCTCTTAGGATGTGGGGATGGGGATTCTCCTTGTGCAACTGAGTGGTCTAATAAGTGAGAATTTATTTAAAATAAGTTAGCTAAATCACAATATTCACATTTTAATTTCCTTGGGTAAAGACTATAGGTAATAAGAAACCATAAGCATCTTTTCCAACCAGAACAAAAACATACCTAGCAACTATGCTATTCTAAGTAGAGTTTCAGTGTTACATTGAATTGAGCAGCAGCATCTAATTATAAATGCCCAGCATTCTAAGTATCATTATCAACAGAGGTGATGTCCAGGAAGATCCTACTGTTTTTTCCATCAAAGTAACTAAAATGTGCCCTTTCTGCTCACTATCTGATCTCTCCTGGGAGTACTATCAATTTAAAACATTAGATTTTATTTAAGCAGTACACTTGTAAATGAAGTGGAAAAAAAATAAGAATTGGAGGAATTCTACAAGAAAATTAAGATCCTCGGGCATTCTTTGTTCTTAAGCAATAGAGCTCATGCAGATAAAGAATTCCAGGAAGTTAAAAAAGAATATTTTAAAATTGTTACCTGTTAAAATCCATTAAAATGTGTTAGGGTGCTTGCTTCATTGACAGAGAAAAGAGCATTTGGAAGTCCCTCTGCAGATTAAGATTTTACTTCTTTGTTTTTCACTCCCAGCTCTTTCTCTGCCGTGCTATGTTCTGCCCTTCCTGCTACATTACATGCATATTTAGATATTGCTAAGGATGATTAATATTTTTATGGTCACTGGCAATAAACCAAGATTAAAAAAATTACAAGGCCTGTGTCAAGAAATTTTTCTTCTCTCTTTGCTTTTTCCTTTGATGTAAAGTTGCCAGTTACATCAGAGTTATGGTAATTAACCATATTTGTTGGGGGTAGGTACCTCACAGCAGCTACTAGCAGTTCCACTATCTTTGAATGGATGACTTCATTCCCAACATAAAATAACAGAAAAGAATTATCAGATCCCTAAAAGTAGTATGGGAAACCACTCAAAGAGACTGGGAAAATAAGAACCTCACTTATATGGATACCACTTCAAAATCTCATGTGAATTTTCCAATTCAGGAGATATATGCTGTCAAAAAACCCAACTGTGGGGATTATGGAATCATCACTGACTTTCAAAGTAAAGGCTGCTGGCTCAGCTCTCTTTTTGTTTTTGTTGTTGTTATTGTTGTGGTTGTTGTTTTGAGACAGAGTTTCCCTCTGTCTCCCAGGGCTAGAGTGCTGTGTTGTCAGCCTAGCTCACAGCAACCTCAAACCTCAAGTGATCCTCCTGCCTCAGCCTCCTGAGCAGCTGGGACCACAGCCGTGCAGCACCATAACACCAAGCTATTTTTTTTTTCAGTTTTTAGTTAGAGATGAGTCTTGCTCTTGCTCAGGCAGATCTCGAACTCCTGACCTCAAGAGATTCCCTCCCACCCCCCACCCTGCCTGATCTCGGCCTCCCAAAGTGCTAAGATTACAGGTGTGAGCCACCGTGCCTGGCCCCAGCTCTGGTTTTTAGACTGCAAAGATGCATGTATTTGTGTGAAATATATTCAGGAACTAGACCAGTGAAATCTACGTGCCCTGTAGTAGCTATTAAGGTCCTTCATCCTCAGTAGTTCCCACAAACCTCTTCTTTAGGTCTAATGTGCTCAAGGTAGTAATGGTTAAGCCTTCAGCCGACTTTATCTAGAAAACCTTCTCTGTAATTACTGACCTCACAAATTTTTCACACCTCTTGTTCTGGACTTCCATTTGTAAGACCCAAATGCCCCACAAGCTTGGCTCTTTTACACTATTGTTGATTTCATTGTTTTGCTGTTTTAGTACTCCTGTTGGCTAGCAAATGTCATAGGAACATTCACACTGTCACGACTGGGCAATAGGAGGATGATGGAATGCTATTCCCCTAAGTCACAGGATGGCTAAGGTAAGAATTGTTCCAAGCATGAAGATACCAGACAGCAGTTCGTGAGAGGATTGCCAGGGTGACTATACAGCTACCCAGATACTCAAGCCTGTGTTTGCTGGTATCTCTAAAGAATATAGTTTTTTCCACTTCCTCCTACAAGAAGGCACTGACAACTCCATTATTCCTACATATTAAAAGTGGCATAAATGAATGCAGGATCAAGCAGTTTAAAAACCACCACAATGAGAGCATAAAAGTGTAGAGGAATCATTCAACTCTAAATAGCAAAACCTTCGCATTTTAAAGCATTGATGATATGGCTGAGCATATCCTCCCTTAGGGGAGAAAAACCCAGTGAAGCTCATGTCAGGATGAAAATTATATTTCTTTACTTAGTTCTCATAAGCATATTTGACTGATAATTTAAATTAATGAGGCAGTGGGAAAACTTCACTTTGCATTGCAAATGGAGCAGAGAAACACGATTCAGCAGGAAAATAGATTTAATAGCTGTGAACAAGAACCATATTACTATAAAGGTCAAAATATTGTTTACTTCTTCCTATAGCAAATAAAATGGAATTATCAGTAAAGGCATCCATTTGGTAGAAATAGGAAGAAACCTTGACAGCAAATATCATTTTTATAAAAGCAGTCCTTGTTCCTGATCCAGAAAGTAAAAGAAGTTTTAATATTACTTACACAGATACTTCATTTGCACGCAAAGAGAACTTTAGGCCTGTGATTTTTTGTTTAAGTTGTCAGTACGTATTATGTTAAAATAATATGCAACTGAAAAAGAAAACTCATTCAAATTTGTCTTGGCTCATTTGTATTAAACACTTTTTTAAGTGTTTTCTAAACTTACTCCATTGAAAATGATAAGAATATTTGGAATCTTGAAGGTTGATTTGACACGAAAGAAAGCTATAATCTATACAACCTTGATAATTAGCATATTTTGTGCAGGAAACGTTCTCTTTAGTATTCCTTGCTTAGGAAGAATTTGAAATAATTAGAAACATCACTTAAAGATCATCTTAGTAACCAAAAATGTGTAACAGAAAGGTTTTCCCAAATTAAGACAAGAATGAAGCCATTTTAAAACTATTCTCCTTACATAATATAAAATTACTCACCCAATTAAGTTAAATGAAAAGGAATATAAATGAGCTAGGTTTCTGCATCACTAATCTTAAAAGTCAGCCATTTGAGCATAACCCGGCTTAGAAGATCAATCAGAGCACCTGTTTGACTGGATTCTCCTGACCTGAAGACCAACGTAATTAAGAGAATATGAAACTTATTTCAATATTTTTTCCCCTATATTATAAGCTTGAGTAAAAGAATGAAACTTGAGGAAAAATGAATTATTAGCAAATATAAGCATATCATCTGGTTTTGAAAAATGAGCTAATATTTCCATTGAAACTTAGACATAGTTTCTGTTGTAAGCACCTGAAGATGTTTCAGTAAATCATCAAGCAAACACTAAAGACTGGCTAAACAGAACCCATCCATTAACACAAGGCACTTTATAGCATCCCAGTTGATATTAACTAGTAATACAAGGCAGAAGTTCATCAACATATGGAGATCCTCGACTATGCCTTACTTTAATTAGTGTGGATCAACTATTTGTTATATGCTTTTATCTTCAGCAATTTCAAACCTTAATCTTCTGAATCACAGGACTTCAGTAAACACTAAATTTCTTGCTTTATTTCCACCATTTCCTAACTTGTGGGAAAAAAACGTGCCGACTAGGCTAGCATCCTTGCTTTAAAAGGTAAGATCTTTGCTTCTTCATTGATTCGCTCCCTCCCTCCCTAGCTTTCCCTTCCATTCTTTCATTTTAGTTTTAGCATTTGTCACTTTTTTTCTTCTCAATAGCCAAGTTGTATTTCTCAATTACCGCCTGAAATCATTTTGGCTTAAGTTCAGATATAAAGAGGGTTTAGTAGATTTTTTTCTCTGAGCCGTAAGTTTTCTTTTTGCTTTAATTCTCACGCATGCCTGCAAAGAGTTCCTGCCTTATGGTTTAGAAATGGCAAACAACATCCTGTCTAAACCATTTCATGTGACTTTATATTGTGCAAAATCACCTCCAGATCTTTATCGTCCCTGCAGTCTTTCACGTTCCTTCAAGAAAATCTAGTCTTTGTTTTCCCTTTCTCATCCCCTTCTTCACTTCTGCTTTCCATTAGGTCATGTTCAAAATTGGTTTTCTGTTGTTCTCTGTCTCTGTCTCCATGTAAGAATCAACTCAAACTCCGTCAGATATCAGAAAACTATGCAAATAGATTAAGAAAGGCTTTTCTTGTTGCCCCCAAGGAGGGCAATCCAATCTTTGCAAATACGGGATAATATGAAAGAAACTATCAAAAAAAATCACAAGAAAGAAAATAAATATTTATTCTGAGGAATGTAAGCTCCCTTTAAATTATCAGGCCCAGAGAGGCATTGATATGAGACAGTGGTCATGCCCCACTCCCTTGAACTAAATAATCATTTTGAAGCCACCTGTTATATAAACTCTAGACTGAGTGTCCCCACCAACAGCTATCAATTAACCCAACAATGCCATATACTGGACATCATAAATCATACCATATAGTTGAACAATGTATAGCCAATCACTAATCAATGTTATTTCTGTAAACCAATGAGAATTCCTGAAAAACACCTTTTGTGGTTGCCCCTTTGAAAACTTGAGCCTCTCCTTTGTTCTCTGGAGCACTTCCCAAGATAATATAGAAGAGTTTCCCAGGCTGCAGTCCTCGACCTTGGCCCAGGTAAACTCAACCTATATTAATTTTGCCTCAGTTTATTTCTTAAGGTCGACAGTAACATTAACTCTGTGTTTGTCAGTCTCGTTGTTGCAGGGAACAGCAACCATGGAACACGCTGAGGTGTTACGCTCCTCACTCTGTGACTCTGAGTAACTTAAAAAGTTCTATAAACTTAAGCTAGTCCACATATAACATTGAGATAACAATGTCATATTGCTCATCTTTTAAGGTAGTTTTGAGAATAGACCGAAATAAGGCATGCGAAAGCAATTTGTAAACTGTAAAAACTACACAAATGCAAATTATTATGCTTATTTTATCATTTGCTTTGTTTCTTTAAATTGTAAGCACAGACACAGCAGGGACCTTCTTCTGCTAGCTCTTTAATAGCCCTTAGCAAATTCATAGGCAGAATTCAATAAATTTCCAGTCATGGAGGTTAGCAGATGTTAAAGGAAATCATTTGAATCGTTCCTTTCGTTACGAAAATACACATTGCGGTGTGTTTAGTTCTCCATAAAATTATAGTAGCGATGGTTATGCAATAACAAAGAATGACTTTATACATCTGTGTTTAGAAAATAAAGGCTGAGAAGGCATATCTGGGGTTAGCAGAGCACTATTGAACGTAAGTGCAAAATGAGAAGGAGAAGCGATGATGTTATCATACTCTTCTGGCCTCATTACTCCAGAAGAACTTTTTTTTTCCTTAACGCATTGCATGCAGCTCCCTGAATGTTAATGAAAGCGGCGTGTGCCCAGTGAGGAGAGAAGAGAGCTCAGATTAAAAACCAACACCAATGATGAACATTTAATGAACTGGTCTTATGGTTTCATGCACTGCTTCTTTAAAATTCTGATTTTTTTAAAGATACGTTAGCAGTGTCTATTTGAGGCCTAGAAGTTCAAATGGAAGAAAACACTTGTTTGAAAAACTAGGGGGTGAATAGCTTCCATTGTAAACAAAAGCTTCTGAGCTGTATTTGAAAGTTCATGATTTTGATTTTTTTTGCAGAAATGTGAATGTGACTAGCAATGATTTGTCCAAGGCATTGTCATGTGCACCAAGCATTTTTCTCATCCATGTCTAATTGACATTTTTGTTGCATTCTTATGTTTGGAGCATGGATCAAGCATCATATCTGGCTGAAGTTTTAGTCAATTTTAGATAATTTGTTTGTCTCTTCACTGTTATTTTGAATCTTTTTACCATTTGGAAAATCTCACGTAATATGGCATCATATAACATTGGTATAAGAAGGCCAAGGGCCCTACTCCCGTGTTTTACGATATTACACAGTCTACTACATTTTGAAAGCTTATAATAGAAAACCATCATTCGATCTCTTTTCAACAATTTGACATATCATTGGGACATCTTTTCTCATGTGCTACCCAAAATGCAGCTAGGGATATCACTTTTAAGTTACCTTAAATTAAGCAAAATTAGGAAAGCAAATAATGCATTAGAAAATCAATTATCAATGCTTATCTTGTCTACTCTATTAGGGAAATTACACCACTGTCCCTTCAATTACAGTAGATACTTAAGAGGTGAATGTCACCATACTTATACCAAAAAATGAATTTAAGAAGAGATTAATACCAACTTTCATGAGGTGATGATTATTTAAAGCACTCTTTGTTAAAGTATGATCTTACATCGCATACATAAGAATTACCTGGGTGCTTTTAAGAGGATGTTTCCTGATCACCAGTTCCATAATTCTACTAAGTAGATAAGACAGGTGTCTAAATATTTCTACAATACTTTATGTTGAAGCATTAATCTGATAAGTAACAATGAAAAAATAATAAACATTCATGGAATATGTGAACATAATTGAGCACCAAAGCTTTTTAATTCATTAGTTTATAATTTATGTGTGTATTTGAAAGGACATTGGTCGTGATGGAATATAGACCATGATTTTGCCTAATGGGTTGTAACATATACAGTACATATTACATTTTCAATGGTAACATAAGCAATTTTTCCAATTGAAATGTAGCCAGGAGACATTTGGTTTAGTATCAAATTTGAAATGATCATTTCTTATGAAGTAAATTCCATGATAGCTTACTATTGGCTTCTGAATACATTTGTACATGAATTCTGTTAAAATAATATGAATTATTTCTCTAGCATGACATGTTTTTCCAAGTTCATGTTGTTTGTTTTCATCCAGATTCTTGCTATTCCACTGTTACAGAAAATGGGTAGCCTTTTTGTTTTTCTTGTTAGCGTGGAATCTTTCAATGCTTTTGCCGTCTATGTCAGTCTTTGGTTTGAGGAATTGTTTTTAACAGCTATGATTTTATTTCATTTTAGTGTCTATAATACTATTTTGTATGTTCAGAAACATACTCCGAGGTATTGGTCTTTCATTTTAATAAAAAGCATTCAAGTCCTACTCATGTAGGTTTTTGTAATTTCATAGTAAATGGCAGAGAATGAAATCATTTTAGTTTTCATGATTTCAAGTCGTATATTTTTGCTTTAATTTATTTTCAATTTTCACAATAATGACAAGGAGGGGGAGGAGGAGAGCTTAGGAAGAGGAAGAGAAATTTTTTAAAAAATTCATTTAGAGTACATATTCTATTTTGCCTGTAAGGCTTTGTGACTCAGCCTTTATGGTGTTTAGTCAACTTGATTAGCCATCTAAGGACAGATGGAAATGAAGTTCTTCCTCACTCTAATACAGTCATTAGATGATTATCCAGTCCATTCAGTTCTCACTGCAAATTCACTGTCATTTTATTTCTAATCATAAATCTTTAACTGATGAGCCGAGCAATTTGACTTTACCTAAACTTAGTATTTTGTTTCTACCAGAAAGTAATGGGATGCACATGCCTAATATGAATATTTTACAGAAGATAAATAGATTTTAATTTAAAAAATAGCTTCCTTACCAGAGCTTGCACCAAGTTTATTTTTAGGAGTTATTAACAAGATGATACAAATATCAACATAAAATTGCTATGGTAGATGGTCATTTGATTTTATATTCAGATCATATTCTCTATTTCCATTTGAAAATATTTGAACTATACAGGATCTAGTTTATAAGGCACTTTTCTGTGACTGGTACAAGAAGAAATGCATAATAATATAACCAAGGGCTTGAAATTGCTTTATGGTAATATTTGTAGAAGTGAACTTTCTCTTACTCTCTTTTTGAAACATATACAGCCTCACAAAGATGGATGGCTTTTATCTACTCATTCTCAGCAGCAGAAAAATGAGATTACCACTAAAGTGGGAAGCTCTAAATAAATTAAGAAATTAAGGGAATAATAGTCTATCAAATACCAGGATTGTAAGTACTCCTACCTCCTCTTCCAGAAGTTTTTCTCCGTTGATGTTTTATAAGTGGTTTGCTTCACAGTACAGATGTTTTTATAGATCAACACCTGCATATTTATGCTTATTTAAATCTATATTTATATGACAGCTGTCACTCTGGAATGAAAGGTTTTGAATCATAAATTGAGATGAACTCAATTAGCTACATCAAAAAAGGTCGATAGCAAAAGTGCTCCAGAAACTCTTTGTTACAGAATTTTGAGAAGTCATTGAGTCCCTACACCTAATCTTTGCTTCTTAAGTAACATTTATCAGTTTTAAACCCAAAAGTAATAGTTGTAGAAGTTACTCAAAATAAAAGAGTAAAGTAGAATCACTGTCCTAAATGCTTTTGCAAACCAATCAGGAATTCAAAGCCCGCATGACACATTCCATTTGTGACACAGTTATCTAAAAAAGGTTACTGTTGGCTGTGTAATTGGAGAAGGCTTTCTGCAGGAATAGAGAAAATTATGAGTACTAACAGGTAAAGAGAAGTTAAATTCGTAGAGAAAAAGAGAAAAATCATTTTAGATGGTAAATTCTCTGATGGTAGAAAATCTATCTGTTCACTATTACATGCCAAGCATCTACCACACGGGTTGACTAAATTATTTTGAAGGAAGTAGGAGACAATGCAGGAAGAAAAATTATGGAGTGTGCAGGAAATGGCAAAAATTGACCTAAACTGAGTGGAGGGTATATTCTGGAGTGATTAATTTGGATGAGGGGAAGAGTCATGACATAAACAATATTAGAAAAGCTGAAACAACAATAAAGAATAATTATAAGGCACTTGATGGAGAAGTGATTACTAGGTGTCTTTTCAGTGAAGTTATGGGTTTATCTGGTTGTATAGGAATGTGTACCTTTGATTATTCTTCCGTTGGCTGAGATATATTGCAACTGAGTAGAGGTAGAAGTTAGATTGTAGAAAATTGATGACTATACAAATACATTTTAATTGTTTGAGAAAAATTTGATTTCTTCTCCATAAAAAAAGATTACCCAAAATTACATTTTATTGTCTTATAGGATATTAACCAGTTTTGCATCTACTATAATAGCAACTGCAGTTCAGTATTCCTGATTTTATACACATATATATTCTGTTCTCAGCTGCTTTTAACATATTACTGATTCCTTCAGTCATTAATTCCCTCATGTTGATGCCTGTTCATTTTATGTTTGAATGAGAGTCATGATTTTGATTTTTTGAAAATTTTACACTAGCAGCATAATGGATTATTTGGGGTAGAAGTTTGAAATCCAGAGACCAATCAAGACTGTTAGAAGGAATTATTGTCTTTAGTACTCAAGGTTGGAGGCTGAGGTCCTAGATTTGCGTAACCACAGTATTTTGGAAAAGAATAGAAACCTGAGACATTTGGAAAACACAACCAGAACAGGATTTTTTGGGTATATTTATTTTTAGAGGAGCTAAAGGAAATGAAAGAAGAGTCAGAGGTAAAGCCATAGTTCTTAACCCATGAGGGAAAGCAAACATCTGGTCTCATCTCAGTCTCCTTTCTAAGGCATGGTCTGATACTTGCTCTATGACATGTACCCCTAGGAGTTTAAGTGACTTGCTTCATGAGTCTCTCTCCTCTGGGGATATCCCAGCATCATGTTCTGCTGGGGAGTTGCTGCCATATTTTGGCAATTACTTGGATAGTTTTTAAATGGGGAGATACATATTGATAAACAAAGCTGGAAAATATCTTAGGAAAAAACAAATCGGGGGTAAAAAAATACCTCAAATGTATGTATTTTTAAAAATCTTTATTTACCCTTTATCAACAAATACAATTTTAAATACACAAATACTTTAAAGTATTTAAATATAAATACTTTTAAATACATTATTGTGATCGAAAGAACGTGAGTGACCCAAGTGTTCAGTGAAAATAAAAAGTGATTTAAATTATGACCTATTCATTCAATGGAATATTATTTATTCATGAAAAACTACCCTTGTGAAATTGATATTTTTAACAATCATTCATGGTTCAATTTTTACAGCAGATTATAATATTTCAAATAAAATTTGACTTCAACTAAGTAAAACAAACAAACAAAAATATAGATCTACTGACTGAGATTCTCTAGTGTTGGTTCCGGAAATCAGTGTTTATGAATTTCCTTCAGATAATTCTGCTTGACAGCCAGGTTTTGGAATCATTAGTTAAATTCAACAGATTCAGAATCACAATAATTTATTTAGCAAGCTGCTTTCCTACTGCCTGCTGACACATTGATCATTTCAGAGGAGAGAATATCTCTGATAGGAACACTTTTCAGAAAATTTTGATTTCTTAGACATTTATTCGATAAATTTATCAAACATCTGCTATATATCAGACATGATCATAGGCACTGGGGATACATCAACAAACTCAGTAAACATACATAACACTCACTCCTTTATATAAACCAAGTCACTAGAATGTAAATTATTGTAAGGTAAAGCACATTCTAGTGGCTTAAATTCCAATGACTCAATATGAATAAATAAAGAGATAACTTTACATTTTGGTGGCCTTTATCTAAAGGAATAACTTGTATGTATGATCAAGTAGCTTCTGCATATCCTTGTCTAACTGTAGCAGCTTTAACAAACATGTAAATAAGGCTGCCTTTGTGTCAGACACTATTCTAAGCATTTTATATGCATTGGGGTATTTAATCATATCATATTATAGTAGATTAAAAGATTATAGGGTTGTATAATCCATCTTCACCCGACACTCAGATGCTTACTCACTCATACACAGGAATATCCGCCAAAGCCCTGGTTATTCCAGTCAACATTCACTCTGCTTTGACTCTGCTGGGAAGTCTTTACCTCTTTTCCGCTCTCCGTACCCTTCCCTCTTTTTTCCCAGTTTTCTTCTTTTCTGGTTAATGGCTGCCTACTGCTATAGGTAGGCTCAAAAAAGTGGTCATTACTCATATAAACTCTGCTTCTGATCTGTGATGTAGGAATTCAGATAGTATTTTACATATGAGGAAAACGAGGCTCGGGACGTTGAAAGATTCAGAATTAATCTCAAAGTCAATATCATTGTTAACTTCTATGTATGATTTACAAGTGATACCACTAATATGCTCGATTCATTTTTTTTCTAAATCTGTGATCTTGAGCATCCCTGGGCTGGTGATAGAGGTTTTGAATGAGTTTGTTTATTTTCCAAATTCAATATTTATTTTCCAAATTCATCAAATTTGGAAAAATATGGTAGATGCAAGTTATTAGTAAGATCCTAGTTACTAGCTTGGATAAAATGCTCATGAATGTCCATTATCTTGTTATGCTTTATAACTAACATATATATTACTTATATTATTATATATAATATGTACTATATAAGATATATGATATTATACATAACATAGATTAAAATAGATAAAGAAAAAAAGAAAAACAAAAACAATACAAAATGCCTATTTAAAATTCTGAATGGAATAAATAATAAAATTGGATGATAACCTAAGCATATATTTGAAAATATACAAATTCTAAGCTACAGTTTACTTTTTGCTCATTTCTTAGATCACTGTGATTGGAACACTAGTTTGTCATTAGAACTTATATTTTTGTCATGACAAGTTTTGGTTGCACCAGGTTATTAATAGTTAAACAGGTTTCTTTACTGCTTGTGGCTTGATATATTATTTAAGGTACAGTCTACGCTGCAAAAATACAGTGGCTTAAGCTAGGTATGAATATATTTCTCTCGCATACTTGCTTTAGCGTTGGGCAGAATATCTAGGGCAGGTAGGAGGTTCTAGATTTCCTCGGAGTGTAAGTTATCTCCTTAATTGTTACTTCTTCTCAGATTTCAGAAAGGGGGAAAGTAAAGTGAGGGTAAGAGGCTTCCTTTCCAAAGAAATGATCCACAGGTGCACACATCACCTCCCCTCGCATCCCATTAGTCACAGGACCACAGTCAGATGTAAGGAAGTCTGGGAATTGTAGTTGCTGGATGGGGCATGGGGTGAGGAAGGAATGAAAAAAGCTCAGTGGTGACGAGGATTCTACGATTAAAACAAAAAGGGAAAAATGGATATTAAAGGACAATTAGCAATCTTTGCCCCAGTGTCTAAAAGCCTTAATACCCTAATATATATGGTGAATATTTTGGCATGATGGGTGGAATTGAGGTGGAGGTGGAATGGAATTTGAAGTGCAGAATTTCTCAAATTGATTTAACTTCTCCTTTGTAGTAGTTAGGTGTGGTGTGCCAATTTATTAGCCTTGGGCGCTGACCTCGCCTAAGAAGTATTAATAGATTCAGCTTGACTGGGATGTTGAGCCTTCCACCTGCAGGTACACACACGGATAGGAAACTTCCTCAGAGTGTGAAAGGGCAAAATCATTACCTTAGTGGAAAGCGATTATGTGTTCTTCTAAACCAGATCTGGACCTGCTCTAAAATGGCTTTTGTCAAGTAATAAGGACAAAGAAAGGAGAGTTTATTCCAGTCCTTTCAAACTCATACACAAGGACAGATAAAATTGAATCCCGAAAAACAAACTGTAAAAATAGGAACAGCGAAGCACACCTCTAATTCTTTAATTAGAAGTAGGATCTGCTCTTCAATGGGCCTAATAAAGTGGGGCCTTGTTTTTCACTGAGGCTCATTGCAGGTGTCGTGTGCATGTGCACATGTGTTCTCAAGTGCTTTATCTTGGTCAAAAATAAAATTAAAATAATACTAGGAAATACTTTTGAGATAGGCTATGAATAGTATGAGAACACCACTTTGGCTATCTTGTCAAATTCAGAATATCCAATTGATTAATGCTTGTTTCCCTTCCACACTGACCAAAGTAAGATAATTCCAAACATAACTTAAAGAAAATGCTAAAGGTATTACCGCACAGCAAAAAGTGGATGGGCATATGCCAACGTCCCCCTGAGAGATACTTTTAGAAGTAGATCGTTGTAATTAATGTGTGAACAGCTGAAGAGTAATAAAAAAGAAAAAGTTTAATTAGGAGTAAATGGTGAAGGACTTTAAGCATTGGAGGAATAATATTAACATTGTGGGACGTAGATTGAATTATGCTCAAGATTAAAAAATATTTGAAGCTATCATCCCTCTCTATGTCATTCCTAAGAAGGAATCTACATGAAACTGCTTTTACGTAATAGAGTTTGTTTATTCCTTTATTCTGATTTACTTGCTAAAGACTAACTCTACCATACCTGCAATTTTCTCATCTACATTGTTTCATTGTCCTATGATATAGACCTAATTTTCCTAGTTTATGAGCAAAATTTAGCTACCATAAAACTTTTAAAACATTATTTGGGTTTAAAATAGGGTGGGGAATGTCTGCATCCAAAATCAGTTGATTGATATGGAGTATCAGAAAGAATTTACATTTTTCCAGTTTATGATAGCATAAAATTGTTTTGCTTAGATGAGGGAGGGATGTGAAAAAAAGATTTGAGAAGAGAATGAAGATTCTGAACTTTTGGGCAGGGCTCCTATATAAAATGGTTGCAAATTTTTGGTTTTTTTGGTTTAAGTGAGTCTTGAGCACAGTAAATTATGCTTCCCTAGGATGCGCTGGACACCCTGAGTTTAGTAATACTTATTAAGATTCTTTGAATCATATTTTACTTTTTATGTTTCATATTAACTTTGATAATCACAGTTGCTAGGACTACTGTAAGAAGTAGGGAAGTAAGAAGGCTGGCTGGAGACACTGAGAGCAACTCAGAAATTCTGGAATATATCAGCCCTAGGTCATAGCTGCTTATATTGATTTTTGTTTGTTTATTTTGCTTGTCCACAGCTGAAGATATTTATGAAGATTTCAGTACCTTCTAAAATAAATAATTAAAACCATTTAAGATTGTAGGTACTTAGGACATCTTCATCTCAACAGAATTCCCTGTTTGTAAAATATCCTCTACAAACTTAAAAAATTTCCCTCAACCAAATCGTTTTTACTATTTTTTCTTTTGGAAAACATCATTCTTTCTTTAGAAACAACTATTCCCCTGCTTATTTGTTTTTAAATCAATACTATACTAAATAAAACTACTTTTATCTACTTTTCTAATAATGAGCCATTTTCATAAATCATGGTTGATAAAACTTTATGAACCACTTACATATTTTACCAATAAAATTTCATTTTGATTATTTAAAAAATGTAAGGTTTTTAGGTATTTAAGGTAGTGATATAATGTTCTTGCATCATGTCTTCTCAATAGTGTAATGTTATTCTTGAGAGAATTAAAAACCTGTTTCACTCTAGCAACACTAGCAGAATAAAATAATTTTGTGATAAAGCATAGTGGCATATTTTCAGATTCAGTGCTATTTGTTATACTGCTGGGGTTACAAACCTCATTTAGTCAAGAGAACCATGACTTGTTCTATTATACAGTTACGACAATTTGTAAATAAAACTATAAAAGATCCACTTGGTATAGCATTATGCTGTCGGCAGGACTGTGCTCTGGGTAGCCTTGGGCTGACCCAGTTCCCCCTGCCCCTTTCTCACTTGAACTTCTCAAGAATAACCGCAGAATGTGCTGGGAACATAATGTCCTGAGTTAGGGACTGACTGGAACAGCTTGAGCACTCTTCTAAGTGCCCCCTAGAAACAGAATGTCTTTCAATGCTTTAGCCCAGCAAGTCACATTGCCCTGGGGTGTAAATCATAGGGAGGGCTGCTTTCTGGGGTCCCTCAGCTGTGGTGCAAGTGGAGCATGCACAGTTAAGACTCCATCAGCCCTGGGGCAACTTTGCTGAGTCTTGGGGGACTGCCTTCCAGTGAATCCTAGGCTTCTGTTTTCCCTTGCTGTCTATCTGTGAGTAATCAACCCACTTCGTGTAACTTGTGTGCGTGGGTATTCTGTCTCACCAAATTCAGACAAGTTGGTAATCAGTGCACAGTGAACCTGCTTCACACTCTTTAGCATACTTTGCTAAAATGGTTTTACTAATTTAATTTTTTCATATTGTCTGAATTTGTAGATACAAAACTGAGAAAACTTGCAGAGGACCATCTACATTTGTGTCATATTTAATATTATAATATTTCTCTAAAATACAATAAGCTACCAAAGCATAGAAATTAATAATTTTGGATAAAAACCAACTTATAAACGTAGCTACATTTCTATGCAAATGAATCACCCTTTCTTCAAAGTTAGCTAGCAATTTAAAAATGCTATCAAACACAATCTTATCTTCTAGAAGATATTGAAATTTAGAAGGCCAGTTCAAAATCAATTTGGGTTAATCCAAATTGTATTTTAGAAACTAGAGAGCTGAAATACTTTTTTAAAAGGAACTTTATATATTGCCTTAACACTTTCTGAATAAAATTCTTTTATATTTTTCTTCCTTAGGATCCTTGGATGTCACCTGAATTCTTGCTAAAAGCCGCCATTTTCATTTCTATAGCTTAATCTCTTACAATTTAATGATGCATAATATTTCAAAATATTCACTTAAGTAGTTGGGTATATATTCTTATTGTAACCATGCTCATAAAATTAAGGGCAAATTGAAATCCTTGAAGAATCTGATATAGGCAAGTTCATTTTTTCTTGTTCAGTGACTGCCTATGACATTTAGAGTTATATTATATCAAGTCTAAGTTTTTATTTCAAGCAGAAATTGCATGTGTTTTTCCCACCATCTCATGCTGCTAACTTGTGAAATAGGGACTTATAAATTATTCTTTTTAAGGGAAGCCCATTAATTTATGCTTCCTTTGCTGAGAAAATTAGAAATGAGCAGTCCTATGAATATATAGTTGCATAGAAATGAACCATTTTATTGTTTATTCCGGATTCACTTATACCAGCTTGTGTGTATTGTTGAGATAAGTCACTGAATGACATCACTCGATGTTTTCTCTTCGTGGTTCACTGCCTTTGGGACCATGCTCATGAAGTACACTTAAGAGAAGGGTCTCAGAGCCTTCTCAAGTGTTTTGCTGAGCCAGAAGAGCAATTGAATTATAGATTAAAAGAACTAACATGCTTCACTTAGCAAAAGGCTGTCTTACAATTCACAGACTTGCCAATCTCTCTTTCCTATAATGAGGTATTTCACTCAGATAGCTATAGTAAAGCATTTATTTTTTATTGTGAACAAATCACTTTAAAATGAGCTCCTGACTCATTGCTCTATAAAGAAAATTTTCCTCTACTCCCTCCAACACAAAGTAAACTGCATCCTAATTCATTTGCTCAATAAAGAAAATGAATACTTTTCCCTAGTCTTGCATTTAGGCTTCTTTATAAAAGTGGAGCTGGGAGAATAAAAACAGCAGAAACTGGAGGAAAAATTCAAAGAGAAACAACACAAATGCTTTGATACAGGAGTGACTAAGCTTGACTAAGTGAACTGTGAGACATAAACTTGCCAATGAGATTTTGGTCGTAGAAGATTATATATTGCATAAGATTCACAGTTGACACGTTTGTTCAGAAACTACAGAGAGATTTACAGAGGCAAACCCTGAAACCAGGAAAAGGAAACTGAAATACTTACATTCAATGTATTGCTCCATCAGAGAACGAAGTAGCAAAATGGTTGAGAATAGGGTACTTGGCATGACACCCCCTATATTTAATTCCTGGGTCTGCCACTTATTACCTAACCTTGAACAAATAACTTTACTTCTTTATGTTTTGTTTTTTCTCATCTGTAAAGTGGAGGTAAGACTAGTATCTGGCGGAAAATGCTGTTAGAGGTTTAAATGAGATACTTTATATAAAAGGCTGAGCACAATGCCAGGCACATAGTAAATTCTCTGTAAATGTTAGCTCTGGCTATCATAAACACTTCACCTTCAACTCCGGAAAATTTGAATTATAAAATGAGAAGATATTCATTCATTATTTAGTCAATAAAAGATGCATGATGTGCCTTCAAAAATAAGATCATAAAGGATTGTGAAATAAAAATGAAATACAGGGAAGGAATGCTTTTTCCCCTCTAATGTATGTGCTGGTTAACACTGTACAGAAAAACACACACAACCCTCTAAATCAGTTGGCTGATTTATTAAGGACATATCATTTTTCACAAGGGAGTCTAGATGAATACAAATTCATCACCTCTATTCATCCATTCATTTGTTCAACCACTAAACAATCCTCTATTTCATACCAACCACATATCACACAAATGCTAATAGCCAAAATCACAAAATCTAAATCACATATGATCTCTGACTTGAAGAGCATGGAAATCTCACGGTGTGAAAGATACGTGAAGATAAATTACAATTAATTGACACAGAATGTGCTTCATTGGAGGCGTGAACCTGACGATGGATTTTAATCCAATAGTTAGGCTGGGATAGGCAGACAAGCAGGGAAAAGCATTTCTGGAGTGTTAACATGTGGGGCCCAGGCAAGGAGGCATGCCAGATTTAGAAATGGAGAGAAGCTTTCGTGCTTAGCCAAACCCAGGTCATATTGGAAAGGGGCTTCAGCGTCAAGCTAAGAAATTTGGGCTTCCTAAAATTGCAGTAACCAATGGGGGATTTTAAGCAGGAAGGTGATTTTGTAGTAGTAAGGAAAATGAACTAGAGTAGCAAGGAAGTTGCAGAGACCTGTGATAAAGAGACCGGCCAGAGGTTAATGCAGTGATCCACGTGAGAGATTACTGGGCTCAAAATGCTGGAGGGAGATGAAACTACAAAAAAAAAATCTATGAAAGTGAGTTGATAGAGAATCTTTAGGAGCAAAGGCTCACATATATTTCGTTGGAAAAGGTAGTATATTTTGTGATTTTGTGATTAGCACACTTTAAAATTGAGGTTACTATATTCAGACATAAAACTATAAGTGCAAATGTTTGATACAGACATTTAGAACTTTTCTTATTTGTAAACTAGTCTATAACTTAAAAGAGTTATCTTAGAAGCAAAAGTGGCTTTTTCCTTTTAGTCAGGGTTTCTTAAAACTCCCCTGTGAAAAATGCCTTGATATAAAATTATACCTTTTTACTTTATGCTCATCTTTGAAGGAATGTATCTGAGATGGAAAACCAGATGGCTATATTGCAATGTATTTCCTTTTACATTTTGTAGAAAATGACCCATGATCTATTTGGGCTTACGTAAGATTTAGTCATAAATATATATGAAGGTAATGCCTTGAAGCTCCTGTTTAATGCATTTATGAAAAATTTTCACTTTCTGGGAAGCTTTTCATTCAGGGAAGCTGCCTAGAAATACTTACGGTCTCTGAGGAGAAGCTTTGAACATGAATAGGTATTTTTTGAAACGATACATTATTAGGCAACTAAAAACCACAAGCTCAACACAGTGGCATAATCTTATTGTCAGAGATGGGAACTGTCTCTACCTTCTTCAGGCTTCCGGAACTTGAGAATTTTTTCTCTGAGCATGTATTTCCTCATCTGTAAAATGAGGTTACCATTCCTGTTTCATTAAGCTGTGACGAAAGAAAAGCACAGAGCAGGTAAATAATCAATTACAGTGATTATTAGAAAGGGGCTCTACTCGCTGATCTACCCAAGTGACATATCACAAGGCAAGGTAACTCTTGGTAGTATGCCAATTTGGTAGGATACTGGTGTCCAGATTTTCAGGACTATAATAAAGCTCTGATGACACTGAACTCGAACTTGCATTTGAATTGGCTTTTTAAATTTATAATATTCTTTTTTTCTAATTTTCAAAACATGACTTTATTTTTGTTGTTGTTCTTTTTTTTAAAATTTCAGAGTATTGTGGTGGTACAAATGTTTTGGTTACATGGATTGCTTTTGTACTGCTTGAGACAAAGTTGTAAGTGTGCCCATCTCCCAGATGGTGTACATCGAACCTATTAGGTCTAATTTCACCCATATCCTCCTTCCTCTTCCCACCTGCATGATTTCTGTTGAGTTTTACTACCATATGTGTATATGAGTGCTGATAGGTTAGTTCCAATTTAAGAGTAAGTACACATGGTGTTTGATTTTCTGTTCTTGAGATACTTCTACTTAGTAGGATTCTCCAGTTCCATCCAGAGTGTTACAAAAAGTGTTTATTCATTTTTTTATGACTGAGTAGTGCTCTATAGTATATATACATCACATTTTATTAATCCACTCATGAATTAATGGGCACTTGGGTTGATTCCTCATCTTTACGATTATGAATTGAGATGCAATAAACGTTTCAGTGCAAGTGTCTTTTTGATAAAAAATGGTAGGTCTACTGTTAGTCCTTCGAGGAATCACCATACTATAGTCTACAGTCCCACCAACAGAGTGTAAGTGTCCCTTTCTCTCTGTATCTATTATTTTGGACTTTTTGACAAAAGCTGTTCTCAATGGGGTTAAATGGTATCTGATTGTGGTTTTGATTTGCATTTCCCTGATGATGAGTGATGTTGAGCATTTTTTCATATGCTTATTGGCCATTAGTCTCTCTTCTTTTGAAAAGCTTCTGTTTATGACCTTTGCCCACTTTTTAATGGAGTTTTTTTATTTTTTCTTATTGATTTGTTTGAGTTCTTTGTAGATTCTGGTTATTAGCCCTTTATCAGATGGATAGCATGCAAATATTTTCCTCTTATTCTGTAAGTTGTCTATTTCCTCTGTTGATTGTTGACTATGCAGAAGCTTTTCAATTTGATCAGGTCCCATTTATTTATTTTCATTGTTGCTGTGCTTGCCTTTGGAGTCTTCTTCATAAATTCTTTGCCTAAGCCAATATCTACAAGAGTTTTTCCAACATTTTCATCAGAATTCATATGGTGTCATGTCTTAAGTCTGTTATACATCTTGTATTAATTTTAGTGAGTGGTGAGAGATATGGATCCTGTTTCAATCTTCTGCATGTGGCTGTCTAATTTTCCAAGCACCACTTACTGAACAGGGATTCCTTTCTATAGTGTATATTGTTTTCTGCTTTTTCAAAGATCACATGACAATATGTGGATGGATTTATATCTGGGTTTTCTGTTCTGTTCAACTGGTCTATGTCTCCACTTTTGTGCCAGTACCATGCTATTTTGGTTACTATAGCCTTGGAGTACTTAAAGTCCCGTAGAAGGATCCCAGCTTGCTGAAAATAGGGCTGTAGATTTAGGAGAATTCTGGAAAGAGAATTCCAGGCTTCTGGAGGTAATGTTAGAACTAAACATTTGGGAAGAAAATTAACCCAAAAGCTTAGGCCTTTATAATGAAGCATATGATGGGCCCAGTAAGGAAAAGTTTGTACAGCCTGGGGGTGGAGAATATAGTACATTTATACATAGTGTCCTATTACCAGAATAACATTGACTAGGTGGAGATGAGGCTCAGAGCACAAATCTAGGGGCACAGCATTCACAGCTAGGGCATCCTAACAAGGAGATAGACACCCGACACTCAGTGTCAACATGAGGGTGTGATAACTTAAAATATTTCAGACCCTCACTCCAATTTGATTTAGTACAGTGAGGGGTAACACTGAGTTTGCAGATAAGATTTTCAGATAACCATTTGAGAAATTATGGCAGGAAGAGACAGAAAAAAGAGTACCTACACTCTCTTCAGCCTGAAATGAGAGACAACTCAATCCCAGTTGATTTTCTTGTCTAATAAAATAAAATACATGGGTGATGGTGTCCAGAACCACGAACAATTGTGTTAGTCAGAGTCTTCCGAGAAGCAGACACCAAGACAGATGAGATTAAGGATGCAGGAGATGTACTAGGGGAAATGCCTGTGGGAGAAGATGGGGAGGGAGAATAGAGAGGCTGGGAGAGCTATCAGATCACAATGCAAATCTGACCCCCAGAAGAAGAGAGGGAAGGACGAAAGGCAGGGAAGTTGAGTGGAAGTGTCTTAGATTGTAATATAGTTCTGTAGAGTCCTCAAGCTTAAGTCACTGTCAGAGGAGTCTCCTGTCTCCCAGAAATGGACCCATCCTTGTGTCCCTGTTGTGCTCAGTCATTGGCTGGGAGCAGCTGCTAAGAAGTATGAGTACAAAGGTGATGGATTCAGAGCCCAACACTGGGCTTGTCTTTAAAGTAAAATGCTTCTGAGAAATCAACATGCTATTGAGTCCATTAGGCCTTGATGTATGTCTCACTCTAATTGTTGCTTCTTCTGATGGCTGGCTGGCTCTGAAATCAGTCTGTCAATCATCATTCTTTGTTGTAAACGACAGACGCCTACTGGATCAGAATGAACAAAAAACATGCTTTTAAAGAAGATTTGGGGTAGCTCACAGAATCATTGGATGAGTTGGAAAGTTAGGCCCAAGGCCTGTAATACTTCCTTAGAATCTCCTACTCTGAGAGAAATCACTCCAGCTTTCACTGAGCACCAGATGCTACTGTTAGCACTATAGCCCACTGTGAATGTTTTACTTCTGCATGGATACTGAACCTGCAGGCACTGCTACAGTCATCACTACCAAAGAGAAAAGGTGACCTCCCTCTCCTTCCTTTTTGTCTGACTGACTCTGATTGGCAAAGCCTAACTCACATGCCTGAAACTGGCTAGCAGCAAGGGAGGCTGGAAAAGTATTTAACAATCTCAACATTTCTACGGGAAGAAAGCCTTTGCACCGTACCAAAACTCAAAAAGTGGAGAATTGTACAAAAAAGAGTGGCATTCAGTTGTTGAGTAGCCAAAATGTATGACAGATGTTCACTATAACTGGATGTCATCTCTATCCTGGTCACCACTGCATCCTCAGTGCCTGGAAGTGTAGCTTCAATAAATATTTCTTGAGTAAATTAATGTTTCTAAAGAAACATGTCAATTATAAACAATCTCAAATTACAATTCAAAGAATGAAATGTTTTCCACCAACTCAGAAGTTATATTCTTTTATGACATAAAATTTCTGGGTAGAAATCAAAATTGACAATTTTATCTAAACACTATTAGTCAAACTTTTCATTGGAACAAAATCTTCTTACCTCTTGCTCTCAAAGACATTTGGGTTTTCCCAAATGTCTTTGTCATTAGTTGTGATTGACCTGCTTAGCAAATTCTTGTTCCTCCTTTAAGCTTCTGGTTTACTTGCCTTCTTCCAGTGAGGCTCCATGGTATAGTACTCTTGGCTGTGTTTGTGTCCCACTGGACTGTAGTCTCTCTGAGGTCAGGAATTTTGCCTGTCTGGTTTGCTGTTATATACAGTTCTGGTCCCCAACCCCTGGGTGCAGACTGGTCACCTGTTGGGAACTGGGTTGCAGAGCTCCACTCCCATGAACTTGCTCCCTGGTGCCAAAAAGGTTGAGGACCAACGAGTTATGCTTCAAATTTAGACATAAGACTAGCAATAAAGAAGCAATCAACTGTGAACGACAGGCAAGCAAGTGAAGCTTCATCTGTATTTATAGCTGCTCCCTATAGCTCACATCACTGCCTGAGATCTACCTGCTCCTCCCTCCCCACAACCATCCATGGAAAAATTCTATTCCATGAAAACAGTCACTGGTGCCAAAAAGGTTGGGGTCCACTGGTATACACCATCCAGTACAATCTCCAGTGCTTATTATGCATTCAGTTCATGTTTGTTAAACAGATGCATGAAATCATTGTCTATAGGTACTACTCTACTTATAACAAATTGAAGAAATTATGAAATACATTCTTATTACAGATATTTTCATGGTATAGAGTTAATTTTCTATTATGTGGTTTGGCTTCTGAAAATTTATTTATTCAATTCCCTTCTGGAGTTAGATTCACATGCACACCTATTATTTGAATATATTCATACCATCTCAGAGAGCCATAGGATGACAAAGCACATATAATGGCTATCAATTTTCCCTAAAAAACAGCAGTTATAAGCAACCGCTCTTCACATCGTTGATTTTATAAGCAATGTAGGAATTTTACATTGAAATAGGCAAATGAAGTGAATTCTAAAATCAGAACCTGACATATTTTGGATCATTATTAAAAAGGCCTTAAGGATGCATCCATATGTCTGTGTGTTTCTTGGAGCCTCTGAATCAAGGAAGCCAAGACTTCAGTAATGGGTTGCTTGAACTTGGCTTGGATTTGTTTGCATGATTTAGGAGGCATGGATAGAGAAGACAGAGCAACAGTGATCCAAGTTAACCATGTTTTAAAGTCTTCTGACATGATTTTTCCTCTTTACTCATTTCTTAGCTTGTGGCATTAAGCTCTCCTGTTAGAGCATCAGCCCCAGGAATAATTTTGAAGTGTTTTTGGCCTGCCGATGGGGTTCATTCACCTGACCTCTGCCTTCTACACTCTCTTTGGTCATTTTCATCCTCTTTTTCATACTGTTCCAATACTTATCCATATGCCAGCCTGTTGGCTGTGTAGAACCCTCATGTTTGGCATTCCTCCAATATTTGGCATCCATACATGGGACTCTCATGCTGAATATTCTTGCTGTTCTCTGGAGATCCTATTCTACAGGAGCTGCTCTCAGCAAGCTGTCAAGTTAGAAAGGAAATAATGAGTGATTTGCTGAAGAGTCAATATCTATAAGGCTTAATGTGCCAGCCCTTACAGTAGTTTGCATTTTCTTCTGAGAATGATTATTTGAATATTGAAAAAACAAAAAAAGTTATTTCCAGATCCCCACCCCCAGTGAATACCCAAACCCACAGATGCTCAAGTCCCTTATATAAAATGGTGTAGTATTTGCATACAACATGCACATCTTTCTGTATGCTTTAAATCATCTCTATATTACTTACAATATTTGATACAATGTAACTGCTATGTAAATAGTTGTTATACTACATTTTTAAAAATTTGTATTATTTTAATTATTGTATTGGTATTTTTATTGTTTTTTTTCTGTATATTTTTGATTTACACTTGGCTGAATCTGGGGAGGCAGAACACATGAATACCAAGGGAAGATTGTATTTAAGGTCTAAAGTACAAGATAGTAAAGATTTGGAGACCAATAGAATTTCCTGATATAAAGAAGACTACCATCTAAGTTGCTTTATAGTTTAGAACCAACAATGAATTTTTATGATTATTCAGTCCAAAAAAATTCCAATAAAAATGAATGCATATTTAAAAAATTATTTGATTTTTTTTTTTTAGTAACTAGATAGCTATGACCACATTACTTGTGATATATATATATAGCTTTAGTTGTTTCTGGGGAATTTTGAATTTTATTAAACATAAATACAAAGCCTAAGAGATCTTTATTTTATTAGTGTCTCCCCCCTTCAATCATCATAATAAAAAAATAATCTCCTAGCAAAAATGATGAAAAAACTTAAAGGAATTTCCAATTTCCATACTTCTAAATTATTATTAAAATATTTCTTCTATTCTCCTTCATTCTCTGCTGCAAGGAGTTATTTAAAACTAAACTCAAAATATCCACCTGACAACTCATGTAACCTGCATATAGATAGAGAATATATATCAACTTCCAACTTATAGATTCACCAAGTAAAGGATAAACTTTTAATGATTTCAGCTCCAGGAAGGAAATGTGTTAACCACCATAAAAATGGTGTCATTGGAAAAACAATCTATTTGATTTCTCAGTATTAGCAGCATCATTTGCACTAGTGTTATTGCTTTTCATTAAACCTAAGAAAGTGGCTTGCTTAAGCTTATTATTGAATGCAAATAAACATATGTTTAATGTAGAATATTGTTTACTATGTAATATGTATGGAGGATAATCCCTAGAAAAGAAAACAACTCATTAAAAGTGTCACTTGTTACTGCAGCAATAATCAATAGAGCATTAAACGTCACATTTTATTGCAACGAATGGGGAATAAACATGAAGACCACAGTGCAGTCTTGTAAATGGCATGACTTGTAAATGTCAGTGAGGACTTATTTAACACTAAAAGGCTGTAAGAATTTGCAAAGGGAGTTTTAAAATTCGTCCAAGACAGCTGAAGGTTACATGAGGAAAGGGCAGCTATATATAGCATGCACACACACAGGTAATGTAAAATTTGAAGGGATAAAAAAGAACCAAACCCAGTTCTAATTAGAGTGTTCATTATATATGGTATTCTAGAAAGAGCATGTATTGAAGCTTGCAAGTTTGGCATTATGAATATTTTATTGCGTACTTTCCTTTATATTCATACAAAGCAGGTAATCTTTTCTAGCATAAGCAGTATATATGTGTTGGTAGAGAGCAAAGAGAAACCTTATAGATAAATGGAGGTAAGTATACATCATTTACATGAATTGTAATCTCTTTCTAGAAAACTGTTTCTTAAAGTTTATAATCTGTAACGTTTAGCTGCATGCAGGTTTTCTCCCTCAACCTACTTAAATTTGGCTTGATTTATCTGCATTTTGCTCTACAAACTTGATAATTGATAAGGAAGGTTGATGGAAATTTCTCAAACTTCTCATTTTTATAGGCACAGAATTTCATGTAACACAATCAAGACATTCTAACATGGGGAAAGTGTCAGTATATAATAACAAGCGCCCCAGGGGCTTAACTCAATGGGGAAATGGACAAAATGTGTTATAAAACCCGTATCTGAGAGATGGTTTGGCCATTTTCAAAGCAATATTCTCTTTCAAGGGAATAGTTTCAGTTTCTTACTGAAACTTACAGAGTTACTTCAAGGTGAAAAAATTAGAGAAATTCCAAGAAAACTTTAGGTATTGTGTTCTGAATATGTTGCAGCAGTTAGAAATAAATGATACCATTTTTACAATATAAGTTTAAGTTTGCATTCCTCAAAAGGGGAAAAAAAAACAATGAAATAAAGCCTAGAATTGTTTATATTCATAAAAAAAATTCATCATAGAATTCAGGCTTTTTTTTTAGGGGTCAAGAGAAGAGGAAGAAGGAACTAATATGTATCTTGTCAGTTTAGTTCCTGAAAAACAATGCTGCAAAAGCTTCCATGTACGTCCCAAGATTAGCATTCCAACTTTTCATATGAATGGATGCCGTCATGTCCAACACAAGGACAATCTTCAAGGCAGTGCAGTTGCCCTCTGTTTCTAACAATTTCTGAAACAGAGTAGAGTTTTGTGGATATTTTTTCAGAGTTCATAACTGGATATAACAATAGAATGGAGAATCCTGTTTCTGCATAATACCTAGAATTAAACAATGGCAAATTAACAAAATATATAAAACAAGCTCAAAGTAGAATAAGAAAAATATTAGATGATAACAATAATGAAAATAGTGTTATGTGCTATGCATTGCTTAAGATCTTGATATATGTCGTATGGGTTTTCTATTGCTGCTGTAACAAATTACCAAAAATTTGATGATTTAAAAATGACACATTTTTAAATCTTACGGTTCTGGAGGTCAGAAGTCTAACATGGATCACAGCGCTGTGCTCCTTCTGGAGGCTGTAGGAGGAATCTGTTTCCTTGCCTTCTCTAGCTCCTTGAAGCTGCTCACACTCCTGTGCTCGTGACCCCACATACGCTAGGACCTCTACTTCCATCATCACATCTCTGATTTGACCCTTCTGCCTCCCTCTTACAAGGACCTCAGTGAATACATTGGGCTCACCCAGATAGTCCAGGACACTTTCCCTATCTCAAAATCCTTAACTTAACAAAATCTGTAAAGTCCCTTTTTCCCTGTAAGGTAATGTATTTACAGGTCTGGGCATCACATCATGGACGTCTTTGGGGACCATTATTTTGCCTAGGACACATAGATACATATCATGGAAATGTTGCATTATTTCTGGCCCTACTATATACACACCGACTGACTTTTATTAGCTATTGCTTTGAAGTCCCCTTTTCAATATTGGAGGTGGTGGTGAAGAGGACAGAAGGCCAATTCAATTACTGGATGTGCGGGGAATAGAAATGATATTATTTTACTAAGATCTTCAAACTCCATTTCAACAGATCTTTCCTCCACATACCTAAGGTATAGCAAAATCGATTCCAATAAAAAGGATTTGATTTCAAGTTCCATTTCCACTCGATTTCAGCATGCTTGTATTTTGCAAAGGTGCAAATAAGCTGTGAAATGGTGGGATGAACAGGCAACATTTCTGAGCAAAGCAACAGAAGTGGGAGACTTGATACAGACACAAGATAATAAAATCGTGGTTACTTATGGGGAATATACTCCTACTTAAAGAACAATGGGATTGTAACTACTGAATTATCTCTGAAGAGAAAGAGTATGCAGAAAGAGCATTCTACTGTAAAATTATGACAAGATGGTATCTTTCACCATCCTGCCAACCACCTTACATCAGCAGGGCTGTGCTTTAGCTTTGAGAGAGACGTGCTATTTACTCTTCTTTTGCAGGAATGAAACCCCAAATTACTTTGGATCCTTTTCTCGGGTCTCATTTTCTATTATGCTATGTACATTGACATTTCACAGTAATGAAATTCCAAGTACTCTTGTCTCTGCCTTCAGGGTAGCTAAACCAACAATATAATCAACTATACCTACTAAAGTCTGATTTTGTGAATAAAAGAGGTCAGTAGACAGACCTGTATTCCCCAGATATCATGTTCTAATGAAAACCATTTAAATAAGATACGGTTTTAATACATGAAACTAACTCTTCTGTTTTTATTTTGTATTAAAACAACAAATTTTGAATCTTATATTTCAGACCTGAGCCACAAAGATAATTTTAAATATTTAACTAATTATCACTGGGGCATTGCCGAGGTTAATTAACTTAGTTTTTCTCCTTCTTCTAAAGGCCACACCTCCACATGTGCGCAGGTTCTCTACACCTCTTACATCCTCAAGGACTTTCTCCTCTTGAATTATCATGTCTTTAAATTCTCCCTCTCTGCTGGATAATTTTCTTCAGGAGATAAACACCCTGCACTACCACCAATATTAAAACACTCAAAGTAAACTAACTAAACTAACCAAACAAAAAACAATCTTCCTTACGCCTATCTTCCCAAGGCAAATTTTCTCTATAACTTCATAGCCAAACACTGTCAAAGTGTTGTCTAACCCACTGTTTCTATTCTTCTTGTTCCACTCAGTCTTTCTTTGTTGCTGTTAGTACCTACTTTAGGCAATAAGAAAAATATAGAGAATAATAAATACTCATGTAATTTCTACCTACTTTTGTCAAATCCCAACATTTTGAAAAATCTGCTTCATAACTTTTTAAAGTAAAATAATTTGGTAAACCAAGTCTGAGATGAACTCATGTTGGTTTCAGTTTTTTTAAGTTAAAATTTATGTAAAATTAGTATTCTTTAAAATTCATATTTGAAAGAGCTGTTGAGGTTCATTTAGATTTATCTGGCCCCTGTATGATTTAATTTCCTCATAAAATCCAGAATAAATAGTAAGGTAGCCCAAAGCAAGACAACTCTCTCCTGCGTCAAATTCCATTTTTGGCTCTTACCTTTAGGCGATTGTCACATATTAAGAAGTCTAAACCTCCTTGTAATTCAAACATGTTGATCCAATTCTGGTTCCTGGAACCAGAAAACCAATTTTAATCTACCTTCCATATAACAATCTTTAAATATATGGGGAAAATTAATACCTCTCCTTGTCCTCAACACAAAGCGCTATGAGGTACACGCTTCTAAGCACTCTTTCTCGTAGCCTCCTCTTCCTTTTCTCCTCCTTCTCTGAGCTTCCTTTGCAAATTTCCAAATCTAGACCACAGCACATATCTTCGTAACTAGTCTCATATCCTCTTAACCCGGCATCTTTCTTCCTTTCCTCCACAGTCCAATCCACTCAGACATTTGGGCATGGTATAGAAATGGCATGGATGTGTGTGTTAGTGTTGATATAAAATGTGATACCTTTGTAAATGGTAAGGAAATGGCATAAATTTGTATTTTGGTGTTTATATAAAATGTAACAAAGAAGCAGAAAAGATATTTTAAAGTTGCAAGTAGAAGAACAAATGGCTGGATAAACCAATAAATATCTTAAAATAAAATCCAAACAAATCTCAACTCCTTTATCGCACGAGGCCCTGTGTGATCTGGCTCCCACCTACCTCTTCACCCTTGCTTCTTTCTGTTCTCCTGTTTACACAATAAGCTATAGTCATGCAGCTCTCTTTACAGTCCCCTACGCAGGATAAATGCCTGTCACCTCAAGGCGTTTACACTTGTTCCTCCCTCTGCACGGATCATTCATTCCCCAGTTCTGACACCTACTCACGTTGAGATTTTTCAAATCCCAGCTTGTCACTTTTTCAAAGACATTCACCTGATCTTCCTCCCAAAATAGGGCCCTTTGATTTTTTTATAGCATACCACTATTTATTTTATTAATGATTATAAAAAACTATTGATTATTATTTAGTTATTTAGATGTCTGATTGGTTGTTTAAACTTTTGTCTGTCTCTCCGACTAGAATATGTCCATGTGCACTGTACGAATACAGGTCAATCTTCTTTAATGTTGCATTAGAGCCTATCAAGAAAATCAAAGAAGACCTGAATACATGCAGAGATATACCATGATTATGGATTATACTCAGTATTATTAAGAGGTTCATTATCCCAAAACTGATCTACAGATTCAACTCAATCCCTATCGATATCTCAATAGGATATATTTTTTAGATATTGACAAGCCAATTTGAATATATAGATGGATCGGTCAATGTATTTTATTTATTTGTTAATTTATAATTAACATATAATAATTATACATAATTATGGGGTATAATGTGATGTTTCTATGCATGTATACATAGTGTAATAATCAAATTGAGGTAATTACTATATGCATCACTTTAAATATTATCATTTCTTTGTGGTGACAACATTCAAAATCTTCTCTTCTAACCATCTTGAAATAAACATTGTTATTTGCTGTAGTCATCCTACTGTGTAATAGAACACCAAAACTTATTCTTCCTGTCTTCCTGTACCCACAGTCAAAATAATTTTGAAAAGAAGTCAAGGTCAAAAGCCTCACACTACCTAATATCAAGGTTCACTACCATCCTGCACCAAACAAAACCATCTAGTATTGAGGAAAGAATGAACAATAAGTAAGAAGTGGTTGAAGGAATAAATAAGCCTAAGGCTCCACTAGCATAGTAGTTACCCAGCTTTCCAGGGAGGACACAAATACTGAAGTCAGTGATGATTCTGACAGAAATAATAGCAGAAATAAATAAAATTTATTTATTGAAAAGGTAGAATTGTTTCCAACTACAGAGTATTTATGTTTATGGGCTATACAAAACCAAAGAATAGGAGAACCAATAATTTTCATTTTGCATGTAATCAGAAGCGAATCTTCTGTGTGTAGGTAACATAATGGGAGCATTTATATAGTCTCAGTAACTAAAAGGTTTTTTTGAAGTACACCAAGGTGATATCCAATCCTTATATGGATCCAGAGGTGATAAAATGGGGCATCATTTTAGGGGAAGTATTAATCTTAAAATATTATTTTAAATGTTCTAAGATGATGTTCTAGCAACAAGGGAAAGACATCTACTATAGCAAAATGGTCAGTAGGTGCAGCAAATGGTCAGTAGGTACAGCAGCCATAGCCGTAGGCAGCCTCATATCCACAGCCATATATGGAACAGTAGTCACAGCTATAGCCACAGCCATATCCAAAGCCCCCATAGGAATTCCAACAATTGTTACAACACTTGGTGACAGAAAGTGAGGATTCAGTTGAAGTACAGAAGGATTCTTCTGAAATTTGAATGTTACTCTCTCCCCTGGAACCTTTGCATCCTGACAGGAAGAGTCAGGGCATACCAGAAATTTTGTGATTCATGCAAAAAATATTTATACCTAATATGTGCAAATCACCCATTCAGTTGACCTGGTCTTCTCATATCTATAGCATCTGCCTTAAATGAACACATTATTATAGGTTCTCCAGTTTTACTTGGGAACAATGTTTGTTTTTTTTGTCACCCAAGCATTACCTTGAACCAATTACAAATCTAGGAGGAAAGTTTCTATCCACTAGCAGTCAATCATCTGAACAAATGATCCCAAAATGTATTTTATACAGCAAGGCTCTGTGGAGGGTTGGACAGCTTATGTTTGAGAATGCTACTATTAAAATGAGCTTGATGAGTTAATTTGACTAGCTTGCTAATTATAATTTTTATAGGTGACTTCATAGGTGACTTTCTGCCCTATACAGAAACTCCTCAATATTTCATGTTATAGAGTTCCTATGAATCCAAATACCCATGGATATGATATTCTGATGATATATTCACTCCTAGAGCCATTCCTCAATAGATTTTTATCAACTCTAGGGGTTCATTTAGTTCATTAAACAGGTGTTGAATGTTTTATAAATTATAAATTCCTTCAGATATTTTTATCTATTTGATCCCAGTGAAAATATGAAAGAGGTAGGTAACTTATGATAGAGAAATTGAGGTACAAAGAGAGGTTAAGAAACATTATTAATAATACTAAAGTCATGCAGCTTATATATTACCAAGCTCAAGTATTCATTCTTCTTTGTTATGCCACATAAAATCTCCCTTTCTGATCATTGAGTGCTCAAACACTTACTGTAACCAGAATCTCCTTATTTCTTAGGATGATCCATTTGACTGTGTAATTACTCTGTTATAAAATCCCCACGTGCTTTAGAATCTCTCATTATTCCGAATGTCACTTGGGGTCCTAGATGAAATCTACTTAAATATTGTGTTCTTAAGCCTCTCGCACCAAGTGGACTAATTGTTACTCTCACCCTTTCATTTTCTTTGCAGAATCGTCTATCCTCAAAACCAATTGGTATGACCGGCTTCCTAATCTCTGCTGATGTGCAGATATGTAATCCTGGTTATCCAAAGCAACCACACCTCTTGCCAGATAACTTAGAGAACAGAAGAGGAAGTCTGCTGTAATACTTTTCTATAACAACATAACAAATTAGCACAAAAATAGTGGCTTAAAACAACACTCATTTATTTATTATCTCAGTCTTCATTCATGGATCAGAAGTCTAAGCTCAGTCTAGCTGGTATCTCTGTTCAAGGTCTCACAGTACTGCAATCAAGCTGTCAGCCAGTCCATCTGCAAAATCTCTTTGCCATATAGCTTAGAGTTGCCACATTTAGTTAAGGATGGCCCTAATATTGCATGAAATGTACTTATACTAAAAAGTTATCTGTTTTTAATCTGAAATTCAAATTTTTCCATCTGTGGTTTTTTTTTTTTTTTTTTTTTTTGAGACAGAGTCTCACTGTGTTGTCCGGGCTAGAGTGCCGTGGCGTCAGCCTAGCTCACAGCAACCTCAAACTCCTGGGCTCAAGAGATCCTCCTGCCTCAGCTTCCTGAGTAGCTAGGACTACAGCCATGCACCACCATGCCCGGCTAATTTTTTCTATATATTTTTAGTTGTCCAAATAATTTCTTTCTAATTTTAGTAGAGACGGAGTCTCGCTCTTACTCAGGCTGGTTTCGAACTCCTGAGCTCAAACAATCCGCCTGCCTTGGCCTCCCAGAGAGCTAGGATTACAGGCGTGAGCCACCACGCCCGGCCCCATCTGTGTTTTTATCTACCAACCTCAAACATAACATAATCACAGAAATGATACCCCATCATCGTTCCAAAGATCAGAGACAAGTTACAGGTCGTCCCCACACTCAAGGGGAGGAAATCATACAGGGTGTAGGTTATTGGGGGCTGTCTTAGAATTCTGCCTACCCACACCTGTGAATTTATTCCTTTGGCTCAATAAGTGATGACATGTCCTCCAGAAGAGATGATGGCTATAGCAATATGGTTTCAGTATACAGACATTTTAAAAAAGCATTGCCTCTTTTCCCCCTATCTGGAAGGCTATTTCTTTTCTTGTATGATTGAACAAATCCTAGTCATCCTTCATATTTTTGCTAGAAATTTTCCTTTTTTTCAGAAAGATTCCTGACACTTCTCTCTGGTTAATCTTAGTCCTGGTCCTTCTTCTGAATTCTTTTCTGTACTTCCCAAACATTCCTGCGTATAACTGTTTTATAGCAATATTCTATATTCTGTTGTTTGTAACCTATGGTTGTTCATGCCTTTCCCACACTTTCAGGAAGAAGGGATGAAATATTTCAGTTCTCTGTTCATAGCACATAATGAAGTGTGCTCTATTAGGAGCTCAATAAATCTTTGCTAAGTGAGACTACTCATTTATCTAATTCACAAGTAGTGGTTCTACGTCTTCAAGAATGACAATCTATCCATCTATCTATCCCCCTTTGTTCTTCCTCTCCTTGAAACTGCAATTTCTTTCCGAATTCAAGGGAATCTAGGAACACTGAATTTATCTGACCACAAGGTAGTTAAATCTTGACTCTGGGCCTGACAGTCTTTCTATATCCTGAATGATGATTGGATTTCTACAAACATGTTATTGCTAGCCTCTCCTCTAGCTACAGAAATATAAAAGGTTCTGTTCTGTATTTTCCTGGTATCAGCATTACAATTTTCAGAATCAAGCTTCAAAGTTCAAATTCAATTCTAATCTATAGTGTCCTAGATTTGGGGGACAAAAATTGGTATGTAAGATTGGGTAATTCCATTCCTCTCCCTAAGGGAATTAACTTCCCCCTAAAATAACTCACCCAGTGGATAAGCCCACCTGGGTTTAAAAACATCCAATAATAGAGAACCTGATGGAGAATTCATTCTCGTTTCAGATGGTGTCACATATTAAAAAGAGCTCTTGTGTTCAGGAATTTGTGTGTCATGAGTATGCATTCACTTCAACCTAATTAGTGTCTCTACAAAGATACAGTATACATCTGTAATACTAGTCTTGTTAATTTTGCAACATCAGTCTTTAAGATATATAGCTATACATCCCACCCTAAATTCCCCACAATGCTAAGTGCTAAGAAGAAATATGCTTTTTAGATATTGTCTTCTCTAGGTTTTTCTCTCTTCTCTTTCACTGTTGTCTAAGATCTTACAGGTTCTACCATCACCAAGTCCCTGATGTTCACCTGTTCTTTTTCATCATCGATGCCAACACCAAAATGCAGGCCCATCTAACCAGTCTCCAAGTCATATATACCTAACTTTTAAACCTTCTGTCTCTTCCCTTATAACTCATTTTTTGCACCATTAGCATTTTCCCAAAACAGATTTTTCTGTGGTGTTCTGTGTGTATATGTGTGCATGCAGATGAGTGCATGAATGCAGATTAATATGGAAAGAAAGAAATGGATAGACTCAGAGTTGTGAAATGCAAATGCTTAAGAACAAACCCTTGACCAAGTGTGGTGGCTCACGCCTGTAATCCCAACACTTTGAAAGACTGAGGCAGGAAGATTGTTTGAGGTCACAAGTTCAAGACCAGTCTGGGCAACATAGCTAGACCTTGTCTCCACAAAAATTAAAAAATTAGCAGAGCAAGGTGGCCTGCACCTGTAGTCCCAGCTACCTGAGTGGCTGAGGCAATAGGATCACTTGAGCACAGGAGTTTGATGTTGCAGGGAGCTATGATAATGTCACTGTACTCTGGCCTAGGTGACAAAGTGAGATCCTGTCTCTAAAAAAATAAAATGAGATAAAGAGCAAACCCTTAAGTAAAATGAATTTAAAACATGAGATTCAGCCAATAAGGAGCCATTTCCTCAGGGATGATAGTCAAGATATGTAACATCCAGTATGTCATGGGCAGTGACCAATCAGAGTGGAAGCCAGACATACACAATGAGAATAAGCAACTGAGTATTATCCCTCCCAACCTCTAAGGAAGTTATAGAAATATTAAGACAAAAAAATAAATCAATAGCATGTCTGAAACAAAAAATTACAAAAACTTGTTAGGACCAATGAAGCATGTTTATTTGGAAACAGTCACAATATAGAAACACAGAAGAAGAAGATCATGGGTTTACATTTGGACTCTGAGCAAAATGAGGTCTTCTGTCTTCCAGAAACATCATGGGGTAACTCAGGCCCCCACAATAGCAAGCAGGTGTCCAAAAAGGCAACTAATTTCTGCAGGCTCTGAGTACTCTGTCCGGTGGAATCTGATGGGATTGTGAGACATTGAAACAGAAATAGTCTTGAAGTGGTCATTTTAGAAGAAAAGGTGCACTGCAGTTATGTTCTAGCAGCAAGAATAACATCTTCTATAGCAAAATGGCCGGTATCCATAGCAACCATAGCCATAGCCTGAGCCGTATCCGCAGCCGTAGCCAGAGCCGTATCCGCAGCCATAGCCAGAGCCGTATCCGCAGCCATAGCCAGAGCCATAGCCACAGCCATAGCCAGAGCCGTATCCGCAGCCATAGCCAGAGCCGTATCCACAGCCATAGCCAGAGCCGTATCCACAGCCATAGCCAGAGCCGTATCCGCAGCCATAGCCAGAGCCATATCCGCAGCCATAGCCACAGCTACCACATGAGTTTCTGTAGTAGTTGCAACACATGGTGTCTAGAGATGGATGTTCAGTAGTTCAGTAGAGAAGCAGGTGGAGGATTCTGAAATTTGAATGTCTTCTCCTGCCCTGAGACCCTTATATACCACCAGAAATGGGTGGAGCACAGACTCTATGGGCTCATTACTACAGCAATTTTCATTTTTAAAAAGCTCATCATCATTCTAAGGACAACAAGTTATTCAAGTAATTATGTCCAGGATTTGGCCCTAGCCAGTCATGAGAATTGTAAGGAAACAGCTGTAACCTACACATTGAACAAGTATGTCACGTGGACTGTAATCAAATCTAATCACGTTTGTTACTTTGATTCTTGCAAGAACAATGTAAAGTAGGAAGTTGTGTGTTTATTATTACATTTCGCTGTTTTATTGGTTAAGTTAAAGTGTATAAGTTTAAGGTATATTAATACAATGTGATGATTTGATATATATGTATAGTGTAAAATTATTCCCACAATCAAGTTAGTTAATGCATCTATCACTTTAGCTAATTGACATTTTTTGTGTTCTTTTTATTTTGTGATGAGAACAACTAAGATCTACTCTCTTAGCAAATTTCAAGTGTACAATACAGTATTTTTAACTATAGTTATCATACTGTACATTAGATCTTCAGAACTTATTGATCTTAAAACTGAAGGCTTATAGGCTTTGACCAACATCTTCCCATTTCTCCTACCCTGCCTCCCCTGGCAACCATCATTCCACTCTCTGTTTCTATGACTTCTTTAGATTCCGCATATAAGATCATACAGTATTTGCCTTTCTCTGTCTGACTTATTTCATTCATCAGAATGCTCTCCAGCGTTATCCATGCTGCTGTAAATGGTAGGATTTCTTTCTTTTAATGGCTGACTAATATTTCATTTTATATCTATTTCTTTGTTCATTCATTCATCAATAGACACTTAGGTTGTTTCCATGTCTTAGCTATTGAGAACAATGCAGCAATGAGCATGGGAGTGCACACATCTGTTTGAACTACTGGTTTTTCTTTCTTCAGATACAAATGCAGAAGTAGGATTGCTAAATCATGTAGAATTTCTAATTTTAATTTTCAAGAAAGCTTTATATTGTTTCCATATGGCTGTATGAATTTATATTCCCACCAGCAGGGCACAAGTGTTCCTTTTTCCACATCCTCACCAGCACTTGTTATCTCATCTTTTTGATAATAACCATCATAACAGGTGTGAGGTGATATCTCACTGTCATTTTGATTTACATTTCCATGATGATTAGTGATGTTAAGCACCTTTTCAGGTACCTACAGTTTTTGTTTTTATATACATATCACTGGTGACAAAACAAAGACCATGGGTAAAGTCACTTGCCCAAGGACTCTCAGCTGTTTAGTGATAGAGTCAAATTGGTTTAGCACCTGTTATAACATTAAAGCTAAAACAGGACCCATAAATTATTTTTTCCTCCAGTTTTTCAAATGTAAAATACTTAATACATTTAGTAAAATTGACAATATTTTGCAACTTCTACCTTAGGCTTCTATCATCTGGATTTTCTTCCTTTGTGATCTGCCATCCTAGCTAAAACACCCTGTAAGCACCAGGCAGACAACTCACCTCTCACACTTGCTTCATAGCTCTCCTTTTGCACCACATAGCCATGGGATAGCCACTCTTCTCATACTTCAACATTCTGTATCTATTGTGAGATTACAATCTTCTTAATACTCTGCAAGTTTATTTGAGAAGCTTCATAATTTGAGTAGAAATGATGTTAACTTTTCTAGACATCTTCAATTTTAATCAATACAGGTAAAAATCACTATAGATCAGAAACTTCCATGTGAAAATAAAAACCTTAGATTCTACATTTGACTTCTAATTATGATTGCCCAGTGTTATAACTCTTTCCACTAAAATTCAGTATTTAATATTGGCTTCATTTCTCCAAACTCCACGGCCCTTTCCACATTAACATGTCACATGCTTTCTTCTGAAAGCAGTTTTAGCATGACAATATTTACTCGAATGGTTCTGTTGATCATTTCTCTGGATAGTGACTGGACAGCACTATTTGATTTTACAAGAATTTTTGAAGATCGACATCATTCAAGCCCTATTCTAGGGCATAGAAACTATTCAGAGAGAGTAAATTTCCATTTCCTTTGAACTAGCCCCTGTCCTTTTACCATATGATACATGAAAGATTAGCGTAGCTGCAACCTTTGCATTTCCTCATCTATTCACTCTTCGATTTACTGCAACCACTATTTATTTACTATTATCACATTCCTCCTTCCCCCCACAAAAATCCTTTTCAATAAAGACTCCATATCTTCTGCCAAGTCCAATGGAAACTTCTCAAGTAATTCATACAACTTGGTGACAAAGTAAAAAGTGGGACCAAATCATCAGAAAATAAGCTATTCCTCTAAAGCCCACTAATTTGTTACTAAAAATACAGTGAGAAATATGTCAACTTACTTGGTATCACAACATATATTAGAGCTCGTAACTATGCAATACATACCTGACAGATGTACAAAACATCTCACTTAGGAATGTGCCTATAAAGTTGATGTGAAAAAAATGAGATTATTATTAAAACTCTACGATTATCAAAACATCGTTAATATCAATAAGCATATAAGATTAAGCCATATGAAATTATCATTCTTGCATGTTAAAAATGTAGAATATCAGCTATGTTATAATGGCAACCTAATAATAAATATAATAACAAAAATCTTCTGGGTTTTCACAGTCATAGAGCTTGGTATACTTTATTTAATCTAGTACTCTAATAATTCTGAACTGGCACTATTTTATTATTTTCCCTTTGAGTATCCTGAGACTCAGAAGAGTTGAATAATGTCCTTGTGGTTACACAACTAATAACTGATGGAGCCTATACTAGAGCACAAATAATGTGACCCTAGAACCCAGGCTCTTAATTGCTATACAATTTTGTTTTTAGAGGTGTGATCATTTGGATAACCTTGAGAAAATGATGTCTTATAGAGGAGAGAACAGTTAAAGACAATGTTTCATGTACAGGAGAACTTGGATACCAACTTAAAAGAGGCTGTAAGTGAAGTATCCAAAGAATGGAAAAACAAGCACCACATGTAGTCACCATCAAATCTGTATTAACTGAAGTCACCATCAAATCTGTATTAACTGATCAACACATAAGTGCACATATAAGAATAACATTTATTGGATGTCAGGCAAGGGGTCAGGGGGAGGAGGGGACCGGTATATGCATACACAAAGAGTGTGATGTGCACCATCTGGGGGATGGACAAGCTTGAAGCTCAGACTTGGGCAGGGAGGGGGG
>CAUYSK010072521.1:0-12939 GCA_963575035.1 Avahi laniger | reverse complement strand
CTGCTTGAAAGAATTGTCTTTGCTTTTGCTTTTCATCTTTTAATTTCTGCAACACAATCTTTTGTGCCTCTCCCTCTAATTTAAAGTATTTGTGGTCCTTATGAGTATTATAATGCTGATGAGCACTGAGTTTCTTTAATGTTGATATTGTAGTATCACAAAGCAAGCAAATCATTTTACCCTTAGCAGAAATGAGATAATACTGCAATTCCCAATCGTCATTAAAAAAACAGTTTTCTTTCTTCAGCATTCTCTTGATCTTCTTTGACACAGTGGGCTGTTAAGCAGACAGAATTAAAATCTACTGTCAAGCAGTGCAACTATTCACAAATTCCATTTCAAACAGAAACACGGTGCACCGTTGTCAAATGCTGATGACAGACTGGCATACTCAACCCCCATAAACTCTCACCAACCAGCCTTGTGCGGTAGTGGCACCAGTCAGGTGGGGGAATTTAGAACTAAATCACAAGCGTAGCAGCTATCAATTTAGCCCTTATGGCTTACTAATGTTCTAATTGTGCTAGTCAATGTGGGAGGATTATTTCTTCAAAACTTATTTTGTTCTTTGGTATTTTAAATATATTCATTTTAAAAATAAAATAAAAATATAAAAGATGAACAAAAATGTAGTAATAAACATAAAAGGATTTGTTCTATAAAATTTGGATTCTGTCAAAAGGCTGCACTTAAGGACCTAGAAGGCCACAGTTTCCCCACCCTGGTCTAAGCCTTTGATGACCTTCCATTCTATAGTGTCGTGGTACAAAGTCCAGAACAATATTTTCTTACCGTAATGTAATTTTGTTTGGGGATCCCACAGTGCTGGATGATAGAAGTCTTTAGTCAAGGTAAGGGCAAGACTGTGCTCCCTGCGAAGGCTCTATGGAGGACTCCCTCTCCCCTCTTCCTCGGTTGCTGGCACTCCTTGGCTTGTAGCTACATCTCTCCTGTCTCTGCCTGTGTCGTCACATGGCCTCCTCCCCTGTGAGTCTGTGTCCTTTCCTCTTCTTATAAGGACACTGGTCATTGGGTTTAGGGCTCACCTTTGTCCACTATGGTCTCACCTTAATTTAACTAATTATATCTACAAAGAGCCTATTTCCAAATAAGGTGATATTCTGAGGTTCCGGGTGGACGTGCGTATTTGGAGGACACTATTCCTCCCACTGTGGGAGGTGACGTGTGCAGGGTGTGGTGGTCTAGTTGTCTCAACGAAGTCTGTCACTTCCCATCACTTTTACTGAGGTCAGTAATCCCTAAAAGAAGATTTTAAGGTAATCTTGAGAGCAAAAGGTCTTTGTAGATGGTGTTGGGAAGAATGATACTCTGGGCATAGTGGGCTTGATGGGAAAAGCATTTCAGTAAAAGACAGACTAAGTTCGGTTTTGAATATTGGAAAGGTGCTGGCTGCCACCCTACAGGGCCCGGAAAAATAAACCTCCTCCTCACCCTTTGTTTTATGTTCTAGATAAACAGCTCTGACTCGAAGGAAGAAGATACTACCAGCCAGGGACTAGTTTACATTGACTTCCACATGAGCATAACAAAAGCATGCTGGGAGTAATAAGGGGTATTTATTATATGTATGGCAGAATAATTGTAGTATTTGGGCCTATGTGTTGGACTGTGTTCCTCCAAGGGCTGGGGCAGGAATGGCGGGCAAGTGAAGGGATGTTAGCAGACAGACAGTGGGGAAGGGACTGTCTCAGGAAGAATATTTGGGTGACATTTATTCATTCAACAAACATCAAAGGCCCACTGTGTGACAGGCACTGTATTATATTGTGTATTTGTCCTTCAGTGGAACTCAAATATCATATATAGACATAATATCTTATGTTTATTTACTCAAAAAAATGTGAGTAAGTTCATGCGAGGATGACATTGCATGGCTTCAGGCTCTGAGTCAACTGTGCATCATGGGTGTTGCTATAAAACAACGGAACGTTGTGCCTGGAGCCAAATGGGACATATCGTGTGTGTGAGGCTCAGAGCGTCAGATGAGAGCAACGTGAAGTGTAAGAAATGGGATACTTAAATCTATTCATCCAGGATGATTTCTTAGCCAGTGTTACATTAGGTGTTGTGGAGAGGTCAAGAGAAAAGAAACAGTAGGCTTTATCAGTTATCTAGGAAAATGTGTTGTTTATTGGGTTTATGTAAAAAAAAAATTGATAAAAGGACAAAAGTTGAAATATCTTCCACTAAAACAATTTTACACAGAAACTTCAACAGTTGTGCCTCTCAACTAGTTGCTAGGCAACATGATTGATTCTTTCATCAAAAAAGGTGAATTATTGGATAAAAGTTCAGGGAAGCTCACAGAGGCCAGGGAGTTTCTTTCTCTCCATGGGTAGCTGGTAGAATCTATTCATTTGACCACATTTTGAGGGCGCCCACAAGAGCCAAACACCAAATGATTGGGGTCATGATGTTTTGGGGCCAGAAGAGCTTGCGCAGAGCGTTGCACCCTTTCCCTTTGTGTTTCAGATGAGGAAATTGCCCAGAATGTTGAAAGGCCTGGCTGGAGACCACTGCTGGCCGGGGGAGCCAGGGATGGAACAAGCTGGACTAGACCACTTGCACCTTTGGAAGGTCTTTTTGCCTCCTCGTTTGGGATTGTTCTGGAACATGATAATAAATCGAGGAGGAAGTAGGACAATGAAAAGAGGCAAGAATCCATTGTAAAGCAGGGGGAACATTTAAAAGAACTTGAAGGCAGAGACATAGTCCTTCATTTATCCTAATCTCTTTAGATATTGTTGACAACCAAAATAAGCATCCTGAGTTCGCTTCTTAAAACACTGTGTAGTTAAACTTCAAGTAACAGAATACTTAGGAAATGAGAATGGAAGGGAACTGGATTTTCTAATTAAGTAGGATGAGCAAGAGAATTGTGTTGTTTTAACCTTTCAAGCTGACATTTAATATGCATTATTAGTTCACTCTTTGCATTAGTGAGAAGAGTGAATATGTGATTTAATATTTATTTGATAATTGTGCATCTTCTAGGTCCTTGGGGTGCCCATTCTTGCAAGAATAATCATATATAACAGACAAGGTAGAAATATTGGGTTTAAAGTATACTGCAATAATCACTTGTGATTATTCCTAAAAAAAAATGCTTTTTAGTTAAAGTCCTGGTATCAGTTTGTTTTGCTGTTATTTAAAGCAACTCCCTCCACCTAATACATATCCTAAAACAAAACAAAACAAATTTTAAAATGGAATTTGAATTACAGAAGTCAAATCCAAATACTAAAAAACAAAGAAACCAACAAATAAAACAAACCTGACTGATAAAGACATTTATTTCTTTTTTGAGACAGGGTGTCACTCTGTTGCCCAGGCTGGAGTGCAGTGGTCTCATAATAGCTCACTGCAGCCTCAAACTCCTGGGCTCAAGCAATCCTCTCACCTCAGCCTCCTGAGTAGCTGGGACTACAGGCATGTGCCACCATGCCTGGCTGATTTTTAAAAAATTTTTGTAGGGATGGGTTTTTCTATCTTACCAGGCTGGTCCTGAACTCCTGGCCTCAAGTGATCCTCCAGCCTTGGCTTCCCAAAGTGCTGGAATTATAAGCATGAGCCACGGTGCCAGGCCTGACAAAGATATCTGAATTCCGGTGAACCTATTTCAGATTATAGTCAGCATGACAAAACTCCACTACAACACAACAATTTGCGCAGCTCTGAGAATTTTGCCTAGGTGTGACAATTAAATCTATGAATGGAGGATCTTTTAGGTCCTTTCCAACCTAAAAGTCTGTGATTCAATATTTTTGCCTTTTAAAAACCATAATTTTGTCTGTAAGGTATAACCAACCCATAAGGTTGTTCTTTTTCAAGGAATAATTAGAAACAGATTTCATTCAATTCCAACAGTAAATTCAATTCCATTCACTTTTCTGCAGCCCATATGACCATATATGTAATGATTTTAAGTCTTCCACACCAAAATGTATATGCATATACCCTTACAGCAAAGTAAGAAAACTTTTTATAAACCTACATCACTTCTTATTACAGTAGCTCTAGACACTGGGAGATACAAAATTCATTTCTTTTTCTTTTTAAGAGACAGGATCTCGCTCTGTCACCTAGCCTGGGGTGCAGTAGCATGCTCATAGCTCACTGCAACCTCAAACTCCTGGACTAAAGTGATTCTCTCATGTCACCCTCTGGAGAAGCTGGGCCTATAGGTGCACACTACCACGCCTAGCTAATTAAAACATTTTTTTGTAGAGACAGAGTCTTGCTATGCTGCCCAGACTGGTCTTGAACTCCTGGCCTCAAGTGATCCTCCTGCCTCAGCCTCCCAAAGAACTGGGATTACAAGTGTGAGCCATCACACCTGGTCCCAAATCCATTTCGTATACAATCTCAGAATTGAGCTAGAAGATTGGGCTTTTCTTTCACAGGAGAATGGGAGTCTTTTTCCTAAAATACTTTTTCCAAGTTTTCTAAAAATAGTAATGTCTATTTTAATATGAAACTGTCTGGAATTAACTTTTTTTTTTGCCCACCTGTGTATTTGTTTGACATTCCGAGGTTAGTAATTTTCTTTTAGTTATTCATTCATAGGCATTTTAGGTATCTCTTGTATGAAAGAAATATGGGTGAGAAAACAAACTGAGATGACTTAATTAGCCCAGGGGTGCACAGCTGATGTAGGAGACCCTATTGCAGTGAGGGCCTCCTACCCCAGCTGTTGCTCATTGGCATTTCACCAACTCTGTGACATTCTACCAGTCACAAACAAGTAACATTTCACTGACTTACTCATGAGGAAAACTTTTGGGCGTGCTGTGTTTCTTACAGAGTGGTGTGAAGACGACCTGAATGAGAATGTTCTTGAGGACGGGCTGCTTGTGAAACACACAGATTCCTGGGCCCTATACCCAGCCCCGCAGATCCTGGGGAAGGGTCCCAGAGGTAAACATTTTAGACACATTCTGTGGTTGATTTTTCTGCTCCTCAAGGTGTTAGAACTGTTTATAGAAGGAGGGGACATTGACTCATAGCTGAGTAGTCACCATGGCAACCAAAGAACCCATCACCTGAACCATATTCCAAATCATTTCATGTTTACTGATTTGTTATACTTTCAATGGTAGATTAGTAAGGAAAAAACCCACAAAGATCTCATCAGAAAGTCTTCACTGATTCATTAACACAACCTCAAGTCCAGAAACAGCCTGACATGACAACTCCTCTATCTTGGTTATGATCCCTTCCAGATAACAGAGTGACGGGGTCATGGATCCCCTTCAACAGCCCAGAGATGTGCTCATCCCAGAGTGGCCTCGTCAGGGACACACTGTCATTCAGCCAGTCGTGCCAATGTGAGCCACGTGGGGTGACCACGCAAGGGAACTGCTGCGTGCTAATTTTATCCCAATCCCTCACCTCTTCAAGCACGAGGATCCATGAATCAGACAGCAAATCTGAGAAAGAAAAGAAGGCATTCGGAACAATTTCAGGAAGAGGAGGGATGGGCCACTTTTGGAACTTCAGTGTCAAAACAGGAGAAAGAGAGAATGCGAATTTTCCATCTTCCATTTTCTGAGACCGTCTGCAATTCGCTCTTGATAAATCAGTTTGGAATAAAGCTCAGGTGATGGGCGTCGGGTTGCCATGGCAATTACTCAGCTGTGTGCAGCAGCCTCACGTGTCTTTAATTTTCCTCCAGAAGCACACACAAGGTCAGCAGAGGATACGAAATGCTTATCCTAGACTCCTGGGAAAAAAGTTGGAGTCTGCCTGGCATAGGCTCAACAATTTCTTTAAAATTCATTTCATTCCTTAAAATATTAGCGATTGTTTTCACATCAGACAAAATGAAGCAAGCTTGAACTCTGGCATACAGAAAATACAATTTTATTTTTACATAACTTCAATATGTTTCTTGCTTTACTCCAGTGGGAGAGCGGGGAACTTAATCAGTCTTTGGCTATCACTCTGCTTTCTCGGGGCCGTGTGCAGGTTCGGCAGGGGGGATTGGTTACATACTGCCAAGGCTTTCAGAGGGCACAGCCTGGGCACACGGTGGCCACTGCGACCTCCTTCTTTCTGTCCAGGTGGCCGTCTTTGGTCTTGCCCCCCTCTCTGCTGCTCTGCTCTCTCCTGGGGAGTGTACCTCGCTGAGATGCTGTTTTGGGTCCTCTCTGCATAGATGCAGCACCCAGGCTTCCCCTCTCCGGAGTCTTGAGGCTTCCCTGGGGTCTGTCCGTGAAGCAAAATTTCACTCCCCAGGACTCACCAAACTCTCTGCTTTTCTCACTTGCCTTCAATCCCCTCAAATATTTTTCTGGTACGTAGGTAGATAAAACCCTCTCCCTTTCATGTTTCTCCCAAACATTTTGTTTACACGCTATCCTCTCTGTTGCCCTGAGGCTTAGAGTTTTAGAAAACTCAGGAAGAATTTCTCTGTTTTCTAGCCTGCTGTATTTCTCCCCCAAGACATTCATTTATTCAACAAATGTTTATTGAGGATCTACTAAGCGCTAAATACTATTCTAGGCTATGGGGCTATAGCAGTGGACAAAATAGACAAGAATCCTGTGATTTTAGGGCTTATATTCTAGCAGGGGAGACAGACAACCATCCATAGATGTGACAGTAAGTGAAGCATGTAGCGTGCTAGGGTACATGCTGGAAAACAGCTCAGGAGGGTCCAGAGAGAGCAGCAAGTTGCAATTTTATACAGAGAGGAGGAGATGTTCTAGCACAAACTTACAGAAGGTTGAGGGAGTGAGCTAAGTGGAGCAACTCGGGGAAGAGTGTTCCAGCTCAAACAAAGGCCCCGAGACAGGAGCATGCTTGGGGTTGGTCAAGGAGCAGCAAGCAGACCAGGATGGCTGAGGTTGAGCAAGGGGAAGAGTAGCCCAAGGTAAGGTCAGAGGGGTGTGTGCGTGTGTGTGTGTGTGTGTGTGTGTGTGTGTGTGTATGGGAATTTTGACAGATCAATAGGGTCTTGTAAACCATTGTAAGGACTCTGATCTTTTTCTGAGTTGAGGTGGGGAACCATTGGAGGATTTGGATTAGAAACATAATCTGACTCAGCTTTTGAAAGGATCACTCCGGCAGCTGTGACGAGAATTTAGGAAGATTTAGGAAGCAGAGTGGAAATAAAGAGATGTCAAAAATGAAATCAGATCAGATTTTCAAGTTTGTGTCACACAATAAGAGAACGTACAGATGGCAGTCCGGGGGACTTCGAGCCAGGTGGTAAGAAGCGTGCCTTACAGCAGTGACAGCACCGTTTATAAGCCATAAAGGAAAAAGTGTATCCATATCAGCCTTTGGTGATTGGCTGTCATACGTTATCGTTCTTTTTAGAACGTACAACTTTTTACGCTGATTTGTCTATAGCCGATTGGTTTAATTTCACTGAATCATGGCGACAAGGATGCAAAGTTTATGATTTGTGTTTACGTCTAGAGACAGCGTTTCAGGGAAATCAGGATGACTTAAGCTTGGTTTTGTGGCTATGGGTGGTTGGCCTTGGGGTATATCTAAACTGTGGCCTCTATTTCTTTTTCTTTAACAGAGAGACAAGTCAGAAAACTACTGCAGCAACTCAGGCATGAGATGAATCTGGAAGTGGTGAGAAGTGGCCAGATTCTGGGGTTAAGGGTTATGACCTTCTCTGCCTACTTTTTTTATCATGTTGGCATAGTGTCTTCTTTTCCCTGCTGCGAAAGGCAGTCGTCACAAACTCAGGTTGTATAACATGTGACAGGTTTTCCAGGAGCTTTTGCTTCAGGACAAGCAGAACACCCTTCAGGGATAACGTGGACAATCATTTGTGCCACAGTACTTCCTCATAACATGAGTCACTTTTTAAAACACTGTCCCGTAACTCGATTTTGCAAATGGCCTCACAATTTGATTCGGATAATCTCAACTTTATTAAATCCTGGAGGACATGCCCCATCACATGCTGCATCAATTAAGCACTTTCTGTTTTAAACAAAAAATAATTTTATTTCTACGCTCAGTAGCCATTTGTCTCTCATAACTGCTACATCTCAGCCCAGCTTTCATTGCTGGGGGCCTCCTGTGACTTTCGAATTAAAGCTCAGCTATTTCCTGGGCATATATCAGCGTCTGTTCTACACAATGACGTGGTGATTGTGCTCTGGTTTGAACCACAGGGATATTGGGAGTACTGGCGCAGGATGGGGTGGGGATGGGCTGGTGTGTTACTATTATTCCACCTGCTTTTTATTAGCATTCATCCTGAGTGCAGCCATCTCTGCCTGGGAGCCACTTAGAGTGTAGTTGCAACTACTCTATACTTGGAAGAAAGCTTACCTCTTTATTTCCATCACTATTTCAAATTCTTCCAGTAACAATTCAAAATCTTGGATGTTTTATTTTTTTACATCTCTTTAGTGTTTTTTTTAGGTGCTGAGATCATGGTTTCTGGCTGCACACAATAGAGATCAAGACTGGCTAACTTGAGTGGAAAGTGAATGTATCAAAAGGATGGGAGACAGACCACAGAAATGACGAGATGTCTGGAGAGCCAGACTCAAAGGGCAGGTGGATTACAAGGGAGGAAAGGGACAGTCAAGTCCAAATCACAGCAATGATCTGCCCAGGATGCTGCCTCCAGCGTCATTGCCCTGATTCCTGCCGCTCTTGGTTTCTGCTCCTTGGACTTTGCTGTGCAGCATCTCTGAAGCCATCTCAAATAACCTGTCTGTTCCTTTACCTTTGCTTCTTTACCTCCAGATACAAAGGTTGGGCAGGAGCATCTGATTGGCCCAGCCTGGACCACACACCTGGGCAGTACCTGCCAGGGAGGCAGGAGGGGATCTTTTACCTTCCTCTGGCTTCATAGTGATAGGCGGGCTGCTGCTTTTCACCTGACTTAGGATCCCCTCAAGGAGCAGATGTTTGGATGTTGGGCGGCAACAGTGATCTATTCACTCCAGGTGCTTAGCTCGTTTGTCTTCAAATCATCCTGTGAGGTAGGTACCACTGGCCCTACTTTAAGCATGCAAATCTAAAGCAACTTGGGCCCTAGCATGTGCTGTTTCCACTTACTGGAACCTTTCCACTTCTCCCTCCCCGCAATTCCTACTCACTCTTCAGATGCTTGCTTTAATGTTAGTCTCTTATAAAAGCCCGAGTTGAACCCAGTGGTAAGGTTAAATCCTGCTATCCAGTTCTCACCATGGTCCGTATCTCCCTATTGCAGACCTATCACGTGTGTTTCTTCTCCTCAACCAGATGTGAGCCCCATAAAGGCAGAGACTACATATTGTTCCCTGCTGTACCCCTCGTGCCCGGCATGTAGGAGGTGCTCAGTAAATACAAGCTGACAATAGACTAAAATGAATGATCGAATGGTTGAGCGAACGGGACAAGTACTAAACCTCAAGCTACCTGTCTCAAGTCCATGGCTACCTCCTGCCACAAATCACTGAATTCTCAAATTTTCAAAAAATTGTCCTTTTTAACAACCTGAATTATAGTTCTATCGGATGTCCTGCTGCTGCCTCAGATAATGTATACCTTTGTGACAGGGTAAAAGTTTGCACGTCTGGTTCATTGCTAGGTCTCAAGCATACTTCTGTATGCCTGGCATACGATAGGTATTCAGTAAACAATGGAATGAATGACTAGGTTTACAGACTTCCCCCAATCCAAAGCCTACTAATTATAATAGAACAATATCCTTCCTCCTGCAGAGGGAGGATTCTTCCTTGCTGAGAGACAGGCCAAGTCAACCTAAATAAGAGAGCACTGAGTGGGAAGGAAGAGAGGGAAGGAGAGGTGAAGTAGCTGGGGGAGGGGAGGCCTCGAGGAGAGAGAAGGGGGTAGGAGGAGAGCGCAGGCCGGAGGAAAGGGGATTGTTGATCACTGGGATCACCTGCATTTTGGATCACTTTTCATGTCCTTAGAGACGCTGAGTAAGGAATGGCTGTTTGTGTATTTACTTTGTGTTGCTGAACTTTGTGAACTTACTTTCTGAATACCTCACCGCTTTGAGACACAACCACTTGGGTTTCTCACTTTGAATAGCTTACATGTAAATCCCAAATTGTCACCTTCCCCACAAAAGAGCTCCTGATTTTATAGCAACCCCAGCTATCCTCTTAGTTTCAGAAGACTTAAACTTTTTTTTTGAGTTTTAGAGATAGGGTCTCTCTCTGTTGTGCAGTGGTACGATCATAGCTCTCTGTAACCTTGAACTCCTAGGATCAAGGAATGCTCCTGCCTCAGCCTCCCAAGTAGCTGGGACCACAGAAGTGCACCACTACACCCAGCTGGTTTTTAAAATATTTTTTATAGAGATGGGGGTCTTGCTGTGTTGCCCAGGCTGGTCTCAAACTCCTGGCTTTCAGTGATCCTCCTGCCTTGGCCTCCCGAAGTGCTGGGATTACAGGTGTGAGCCACCATGCCCAGCCAGAAGCCTTAAATTTTGAAGTCATCTTGGATTCTTCATTTTTCTTTGACCGTGGTGGCCAATCTGTCTCTAAATCCATTGATTCTTTATTATGTCTCTTGGCTTCTTATTTGCTATTGCTAATTATGGCACCTTTGGTTAGACCCTAGTGACATATTATCTGGAATATGTTAGACTCCTAATTAGTCTCCCTGACTCTAGTTTCTCCCTACCCCAGTTCATTTAACGCAGTGCTTGTCAGATTCTTAAAATGACCCAGCTGTAGCAGATCCAATATAAGGCCCTCAGGCAGACGTTAAGTACCCCCTCCTTCCATCAGCTCACTCTCTGCCTCTGCAGGTCAGTCTCGTACATCATGCTCTCATCTCAGTGCATTTCCTTCCACCTTTGATGCAAACCTTTCAGTTGCTCCTCATTCCCTGCAGGAATAAGTTCCCACTTTTTGGCATGACATGGCATGCCTGGCTTCCCTCATGTGTCCCTGCCTGCACTTGGCCTCTTTCCAAAGTGTCAAGCTGTTTTAGTCCTCAGTGCCTATCACATATGCTCTTCTATTCTCTCCGACTAGAACGTCTGTTCATTCTTTACAAACTTCTATGTGTTCTTTAATATTTAGTTCATTCAGGCCAGGTGCAGTGGATCATGTCTGCAATCCTAGCACTTTGGGAGGCTGAGGTAGGAGGATTGCTAGAAGCTAGAAGTTTGAGATCAGCCTGGGCAATATAGCAAGACCCCATCTCCACAAAAAATAAAAAATAAAGATTTAGTTCATTCATTTTTTCCTATATCTATTGAGGTCCTTATTATGTCACACGCCATCCTGAATGCAGTGAACAAGCCAGTCAAGTTTCCTGCTCATGGGTATTACATTCCAGAAGAAGAGGACCAAAAATTAACAGGAAACAAATAGATGAGGTAACTACTGATAATGGTAAGTTTATTAAAGGAATAAAACAAGGTATTGTGCTAGAGAGCTGAGGGATGGGAGTGGCCATTGGCCCTGGTATCCAAGGAAGGTTGTCTTGGAAAAGACGTTATTTGATCTGAGACCTGAATAAGAGAAAGAACTAGCCATGCAAAGATCAGGGCAGAAATCATCCCAGGTGGAGGGAACAGCAAGTGCTAAGGCCCTGAGACAGGAAAACCTGTTGCATTCATGGAACAGAGGGAAGGCCAGGGCAGCTGAAGCACAGTGAATAAAGGGGAGAATAATATATTAATAGATGAACTCAGAGAATTGATAAGGACCAGATAATATGGTGTCTTCTAATCCAGGGAAAGGAATTTGGATTTTCTGCTTCCTCTACTGAACCTTCCCTGACCTCCTTGCACTAATCTTTTAAGCACAATGTAAGCCCAGCCGGCCACCCACCATTCTCACCTCAACTTGCCTTTGTGGATCTCTGGTCATTGTTTCATGTATTCTTAAAGAATGAAACAAACTCTATTTCCTTGGTTAGAAATAGCAACAAATTAAAGAGAAAACATAAGTGAAAATTGAAAAAGCATTAAGGATGTGCACAGGAATCATGTGATTCTCAGTGAACACTTTATTCATCTTTATTCGTGTCTGCAAATTTGGGAACCCCAAAGTTCTCTGGATATTGATCTCCTAAATGTCCAAAGTCTATTCTATCGTGAATTAACATCCCTGGCAGCTTAGCCCATTCCTGCTGCTGTGATTAAATACCTGAGAATGGGTAATTTATAAAGAACAGAATTTTTTTCTCACAGTTTGGAAGGGCTACGATGACCCAGGTGACAGCGCGTGGTGGCGTGGACTGGGTGGTGGCAGAGGAGTCGGGGAGGGGTGAGAATCTGAATATATTTTGGAAGTGAAGCTGCCAGGGATTTGCCGACGGAATGAATGTCGAATGTGAGAGAAAGAAAGGAGTCCCAGGTGCCTCCATGGCTTTTAGTCCCCCAAATGGAGATGCTGAGGAGGCGGCTGGGTAGAAGAGCCGGAGTCCAGAAGAGATGTCCAGGCTCTTGGAGATCGTCAGTGCACAGATGGCATTGGAAGTCATCGCACCAGATGAGATCACCTAGGGAAGAAACGTGGGTAGAGAGGATAAGATGTCCAATGACCGCATCCTCCAAACTTCGGAGATTGGGAGCATCACGAGGATGTAGCGAAGGGGGCTGAGGCTGAGCAGTGGCCAGTAAGGAAGGAGGAAACCAAGAGAGGGAGTGGGGTGCTGGAAGCCCAGTGAAGTATGTTTCGCGAAGGAAGGTGCTCAACAGCGTCGCATCCATCTGTTGGTGGGGTAAGAGGAGAACTCACATTTGACCATTGGATTTAGAACTGGAGTGGTAGGGATGGAATCTGACTTGAATGGGATCAAGAAATGCTGAAAGGAAGGCCGGGTGCGGTGGCTCACGCCTGTAATCCTAGCACTCTGGGAGGCCGAGGCGGGTGGATTGTTTGAGCTCAGGAGTTCGAAACCAGCCTGAGCAAGAGCGAGACCCCAGTCTCTACTAAAAATAGAAAGAAATTAATTGGACAACTAAAA